>VXBQ01010478.1:265720-437237 GCA_013400175.1 Phainopepla nitens | reverse complement strand
CCTAGGAAATATCCTTAAAGATACTTTCAGGAGAGAAATAATTATCTCTGTAGTGATTTAAAGACAAGCAAACATCTCCCTCCTCTCAGAAAATTACAAGTAACAGAGCTGGAGAAAAGAACTACTTTCTAGATTCATACAGTTAGTCACAAAACATGAATCTTCTCATGGCGAAGAAACTTATGCAGAATTACACACAGACAAAGGCTAACAGAGCTCATTAATCAGATAGTTGAACATATTTATTTAACGCAAACAGAAACTTTAATAAGTAGTGCAGAGAACCAATGATATGCAACTTCCTAGCCAAAATTATTTTGCAGACAGAATTATTCTCACTTTCCTGCTTTCCTGATAGTGCTAATGTAGTTATTATGAAATGACAATAAGTCTTCTGTTGATTTCTGTATGTCAGTGTTTTAGTCAAGGTCTTAACTTAAAAAAAATGTTTAAATCTGTGTGTTAATGCACTCAGTCCTTCATTTAAACTCCAAACAAAAGCTAGTTACTTCACAGGAAATTATAATAATGATAAAGTCGTTTTAATCAGGGAAAAAAAAAAAAACTAAACCCCTCCTGTGGAGCATAAGGACCCAGAGGAATTCTATGAATAATTTAAAGATCAATTAGCAATGTTCTGTTAGGAACTTTTACTAATTTGTTACAGACAGTATGTTTTCTTTCTGTGCAGACAGAAATAATTTCTATATTATTTCTAAAACACAAAAAAATGATTCTAGCTTTTAAGATATGGAGTCATGTCATTAATCAGTTTCAGTTGTAAAACAAAGTTAAAGACCTTGGATGTTCAGCCAATTTTATACGGATTAATTTACTCAGAACAATAATGGTACCCAGATTTAAGAAAGAACATTTGTAGTTGGATGTATCTATGCATGTATGTGAAATCCAAGAATTATATCTTACAATGTAATTGATACATTTCTGCCTAACAGATAAAAAGTGTGCAAGGCGATAGTCTTCACCCAAGAGAATTTATCTCTGAAAAGACATGTATATATAATGTGGCAGACTGGAATTTTTCTATCATTAAAATGCTGAATTGCTGTTTTGACAGATGCATGAACACAATTTCTGTTTACCTGTACAAGTTGTACAAGCCTCATGTGAGGGAAGCAGGATTTTTTTTTTTGCGAAAAACTGGTGTGACCTAAATTCCTTTACTTCAAGAGTTTGGAACAATTATATGTACTCAGAGTAATCCAATGGCTCTGCCAAGAAGTTAATTCCCATTTTCTTGAAGCAGCAAATTCTGGTGATTAAGGAGTCTATGTGTGTGTGTGTAATTTAATATCAGGATGTTCAATTAGCTACAGAGGCGTGACCCTTGCAAATCCTACCACTAACTCAGTCAAGAAGCATAAGAATTCAAAGCCATTTGCAAACCAGACTCTGTGTGTTAAATTGGAACTTATTATTGGAATAATGTACATTATTAGTACAGAGATGACATGTCTATGTTCTTAAGAGCAGCCTCTGGATTTATTCCCAAGAGAGGTTCAGCTGAGATCATGTGACCTGCCTGCAGGCTGCATGGTGAAAGATCCCATTTCTCTCCAGCTGTAGCACATTTTCTGGATTGCTGGGCACACGGAGGTGGCTTGAGGACAGCCTCAGGTCTCCCCTCCAGCGGACCATATACACTTACATAGGGAGCCTGGACAATTATGTTTTCAACATTTGTCTGAATTCTGAGACCTGCAACTCTTACTGCCAACCCATACAGGAAAAACCTATTCTGTGGGTTGAATATACATTTCTTTTGCAAATATTAAGCCTGGCATGTTAAAAGATGCATCATTAAGATCTGTATACACTAAACTGTTTGAAAAGTGAAGGAGATCTTATTCAGCCATAAGTTTAAGAAGAAAATGTTTTACCGCCTTGAAATACTTACACTGTAGCAGAACTAGGAATAGAGTTTCAGGGATTGATATAATGTTGTCTTTTTGTTTTTAGTGGTTTCACAATAGAACTGCCTAGCAGACGTACAGAAAAGACAGCATGGAGACTGTATAGTACTGTAGAAGGGTAATTGCAAGTAGATAATACTTTTAATGCACCAAAAACTATGGTTAAGTACTTTTCATGTCATGTTTCCCTTTTAGACTAGGGGAACAGCCTGTTGAGGTGGCTCCTTTTGCTCCCAGTCTGTGACACCCAGCCGCATTTGTGACTTGACTGTTCCGCTCTGACAGATGCGTCCTACAGTGTCTACCTTTAGATTCCCTCAGATCTTTTTCTGAAGCTGTCTTTTAACTCCTTTTTCAGTCACAGTTATTTCAAAGTTGCACAGTTTTAGTAGCAATACATACCGATTAAATTCTTGGTTGGTTATAAAACACCAGCGTATTTTTTAATGCAAAGACAAAAAATTTTGTCACCTTTATTTTTGTCATCTTTAGGTTTTCAAACTATCCACATCCAAAGTATTTGTTAGCATTTTGGAAAAGGAGTTTAACCTCATGACCAAATGAAAGGTATTTAATTAGAAATTCGTGCTCTTCAGTATCTCTCATCCTCATAAACATTTGTAAAATTCCCTTACTGCAGGAGGCCAGTAGTTTGTAATTTTTCTTCCTGGAAAGACATTAGCACAAAAAATGTAACAATATTTTTGTTTCTCAAGAACAGCATAAAAGAGAAATTAAGTAATTTCCTATGTGAATAAAAATATATAGAAACACTTTTCAGATATGGGAACCACCTGCTAATATAACTAGTAGGTAAGAAGTCTGTGAGCACTGAACAATATAGAATATACAGTATTTATTTACACTCATGGAATTAAAGTCTAAATAAAATATTAAAAATTGAAGTTATTATGAGCAATTTTAAGCAATGTGTTCAAAATGAATTTTCAGATGTTGGCAAAGGTATTTGAAATTTGTGTTAGTCTTATGTTCCTGTGGATTTTTATTCCTTTGAAATATAGAGAAAGAAATTTGAATTGCAAGTGAACCTTCAGTAATAAAAATACTTCGTCACCACAGTTCACCCCAAAGTGAACTTTACATTGTATTATAAGAAAAGGTCAACATTTTGTTGCTTGAGAA
Source organism: Phainopepla nitens (assembly GCA_013400175.1). Taxonomy (NCBI): domain Eukaryota; kingdom Metazoa; phylum Chordata; class Aves; order Passeriformes; family Bombycillidae; genus Phainopepla; species Phainopepla nitens. Next base: position 434,160 of record VXBQ01010478.1, on the reverse strand, counting down.
CATGAATAATTTATTTGAAGCATTAAAGGAAGATTAACTAAATGTAGGTCTTACTTTTGCCTATTTCCTAATCAGAAGTTCTTATATTTTACCAAGAATAATAATTTAACTTATTTTTTTACTGTTTACATAGTTATTATTTTTCTCAGTTGTCTGTTTAGTCCTCTTACCTAATTCTATAATAATGCATTGACTTTTAAGAGTGCATATATCTGAGTCATATGGCCAAATGTAAGTGGATGTGTTTCAGAAGAAAAGTAATCCAACCTGTATCTTATATTTCTGTAACAAGACTTATTTCCTTGTATCCATATTTGAAGGGTTAAAATAACCAAGGGATGTTCAGAGTTTGATGCTTGATTCATAAGGATATTTAGTTCTGTACCTCTATAGAGACCACAGAATCAAGAACTTCAACATTTTCTTTAAGAATGGAAGTACATGCTAAACACATAAAAAAAGAAAAGTTAATGCAAGCTACTTATCTACAATAAATAACCCAATAATGCAATTATGACAGGTATTTTCTGTACTAGCAAGGCGAATAAGCCAATATAAGGTAACAGCTGTGTGTGAAGAACTGAGGCTGTAATTTGTTTCTCATATCTATAGGAAAATGTAAAGTTTCAAATTTCAAAAGTTAGTGAAAAAAGGAAAAAATTCAAATTTAGCAGTGCTTTACATGATAGGTTAGATAACAAAATGGACTGAAATATCTATTTTATTATGAATATTGGTAAAGGTGCTTTCCTTAAAGACAAATTGTAATTCTGAGGGAAAGAGGTGTTAATTGTCTACAATCCACAAGCTCAAGGCCTATACAAATATTTACCATTCAGGAAATAACTATGACAGAAGATACTTTTTCTGTAATTTATCTGGCAGTCTCATGCTACTTACAATTATCTTTGACTTCTCCTCTTTACAAAGGGGATACACTGATATATGTCTTGAAGAAATGTTGTTCTTTTTACATCTAGAAACTAGCTGTGACTGAAAAAAAAAATAATCTGACTTCCAGTTATGTATTAAAATCCCCTTCGAAAGAAATAGACCTATGTAACAAAGCCAAAATGATGATTATTAAACATCATTTGCAGTGCTTTGGTCATGAGATGCATAAAAGGGAAATCACAATCTCTAAGCTCTTATTAGAATACAATATTTGAGAAGAGGCCCTTTGTTTTCTGGTTTTTAATGCTAAAAAGAAAAAAAAGAAGGAGCTGGTTTATGCTACCTTTATTCTAATAATTTTAGTTTAAACCTTAAAAATGTAATATTTTTTTAGACAAAGCAAATGCTTCGGTATGCAAATGTCCTTGCTTGTTATGACATAAAATATTTTTAAAATAATGTATATGTCTCTAAGTGTGAAGAGTATTGTGACTTAAATCTTACTGCACATTCAATCTTAGTGTTTTAACTTCATCTGAACTTGTCAAAGCCTGAATTAATTTTTTTTTTTTTTTGTTGATAATTTTTTTTTCAGTAAGAAAATCTTAAAGCATTTTTCTGTGAAACATTACTGGAGTAGTTCAGAAGCTACCAAGACTAATGTAAAAGAATTTTTATGTAGTATTGAATTCTACTACTCTGAGCAAAGGTCTGACTTGTATTATGAGGATAGACAACAGAAGCAAGAGAAATGTCTGTTTAAAGTGAATGTTAACACTAAAGATTCAGATCAATGACAAGAGCAATTGCACATCTTATTGATAGTTCAAGTAGTGTCTTTTATTTTTTGGGAAAGCAGCATATTATACATCAAAGTGTATGTGAACAGTCTTACATCTTTTACAGGTCATATTTGAATGAATTTGTCAGTTTTATTGTTCACAATTGCATTATATTTCATATATTTTTGCTTTCTGAAGCAGCTTATTACATCCTTGGTCAGCAATTCTGAGCATTACAAATGCTGTATAAATAAATCCAGTGCAATAGCATCTAATGGATATTGTGGTCCTACTACAGATAACCTTTAGTTTAGACATCATACTTGCTGTCTCAGAAGAACTAATTCTATTTCAATCTTTGTTATTAGATTTATTTAGATCAGTAATATTATCTGATGAAAGTAACGAAGAAAAGGAAACGTTTTGCTAATTTGCTTTTTTTCTCTAAGTTCTTTTTGATTTTGCCCCAGTTTTTGGCTATAGTGGGAGAAAATTTGGAATTTTTTGTCAAAAAAACTCATAAAAATGTTTTTGGCAGCATTGCAAGGGACACTAAATCAGTTAGAACTGGGAAGATTTAAAACTGTAGCTTGTACAGCTGTGGCTACTAGTGTGTCAAAATAGCAAAGTGACAATCATTAAAAAAAACCAAAACAAAACCAAACACCTAAAGCCCCCAAATAAACAACTAATCAAGAGGATATAAGAGTATTTAAAATTTCCAGTTACCCCTTAATACACTGTTTCAAATTCTAGCTAATAACAGTGAAAAGGTAGTGAGATGTGATCTTAACTGAATAGTTTTCCCTGCTGTACCCTGCACCTGGCTGCAACTTCTTGTCACTTCACAGCCTTGAATAGCTCCATGCTCTTCAGTGCTGATCCTGCACAAGCTGCAAGCAGCATCAATTTTCGCATAGATTGTGACACAAATGCCATTAAGTCCTTACACTGTGATGGGCAGGCGTGCCTTGAATGAAATTTGTTACGGCAAACCTAACAGCCACCTCATGGCTGATTAGGGAACAACAGCATCATCCATTTATTTGCTGAAAGATACTAGTGCTGACAAAAATCCTTGAGGTGGGTTTAAATCAGGCATATCAGACTTCCATTAAGTATATATACTATTTCCTGGAAAAAAAATAGGACCACTGAACTAGTAAATATGAAATATTGAGGAACATCCTCTGACAGCGAAGCTCAAGGACAGTCAGTCAGAAAGCTCAGCAATCTCTTCTGTCTCAAACACCCTCTCACTGGACAAAATAATGGAATTCTCAAAACTTTGTCTCTGTCTAAGGACCACATTATGCTGGGAAGAGAAACCTTAGGAACAGAATCGTGTGCAATAAACTACAAAAACGTGGTTCTGATCAGGACGAAAGGACAAAGTAGCCTCCAAGTCAGACAGGATCTGAACTAGGTGAACTTTCAGTGTGGTCCACAACAGTGTCTTCTACAGCCTCATGGAAGCAAAACATTTTTGTACTTTAGAATTTTTAGAAAAAGAAGATGCAGAAGAATGTTGCTAGCCAGAGTGCCCTCACGAATCTGCTTCCACAAATGTGTGCCCTTTGGCTCATTGCCTTCCACACAGCACAGAGTTGCTGACTTTTGCAACTAGGGTTTCCTCAGCAATCTTATAGGCTTGCCATAGAGATAATATGCCATTTTGCTTCCCAGAGAGCAGGGAACTGTCTTCTCAGTGGAACAGTACTAGGAGACCTGAGCATTGGTAGGCATACACATCCTAAGTGCTGTCTCCCTATCCAGAAATGTATGATTTCCCTCGACATGGTCTTACAAACAGTCTTACTGATACTGTTATCCTGTGAATAATGGCACACCATGGCTTGCCTATCTTGCTTGGAATTTCCTGGGTTCATGTGTTTATGGAGCAGTGGTTGTCTTTCATGAGCAAAAAAAGTAAGGAATAAAATACACATAAATGATGTGCGCTTTCTTCAATCTCAATGTAAGAAGTGGCAGACTGCTTTCCAAGGGTGCTGAGACAGTGAGTAATTTAAACGCCAAGCAGCAAAAGTTGTCAAAAACATTTCATACAAGTTGACTGGCTTTGAATTGTAATGTTTCATTTAATTTGTTTCATTACATAACTGCTGTAGGAATATCTCTTAGCTTGAACCTTTCTTGCACTCTATCTTTCACTCTCTAAATTTTTTCCATAGAAACTTTAGTCAAGGTGAGGTGTTTGTGCTGGGTAAAATTATAAGAAGGTCAGAAAAAATATCAATCTTTATAAGCTCTGTTTATTGTATGCTGCCTGAAATGGAATGAAGTTTTCTTGTTAAACTTGCTAATTTTTATAGAGATTTTTCTTCACAGAAAGTGAGTTTTCTTACTCAGAATGTCAGATTTTCTGAGCACAGAGCTTAGGTTAATGGAAATCTAATGAACAACAGCATATATCTTTAAAGACAATAAATGGTCTATTAAAAGTTCTGGTTTTGATGGAAAAGTAAGTGTTTGATGTTTCCTTGTCTTCCTAGGAAGACATACACTTCTGCTGCACTTTCACCTTCACCAAGGAGGAAAATGTCTTCAGGTAACATGTCAGGGTTGCAGCCTTTTATTGTTAATTCTCTTTATGTTCAGGAAACATCTTCAACACACTTTATTTCAAAATTGTCCTTAATATATATGAGGCCTAAACATCTCTTCCTGAAAGAGATAAAAATCTGATGTCTGATACCATCCACTGTCAGAAATGGAGCACTAAAATAAACAGCTCTTAGATTTAAGTCTGGTGTTGCCAAGTCTAGCATAAATTTCACAATTTAACAATCTGAAAAGCATCTTTCTTTTAATTTTATTGTAAATTAAGAGCTAAACGTTAATTTCTTATTTATCTTCAGTGTTCTATCTTTTTTCATCTCTAGATTTGCATTTTAAACACATTATGAGTGTCTAGGGGCCTTTTTCCTTTACAACTGTACTATTCACCTCTCTTTAAATGCTGACAAATTTTCCATCTGACTCTGTATGGAAATGTGTACACCTTACATGCTGGGTAAGAGAGAATGACAAGGCAGCAGTGAAAAGGCTCTTCCAAAGACAGTTGTCATCAAACTATATCCCTGCAGAACATTGCTGTGAATTTCAAAGCTGTCATATTGTTTGTCACTGTATGAAAGCGTGGCTTGCCTGTCATCTTAGAAAAGCTGAATCAGAGTAAGGAGAGCAAGGACAACGGGATATGAATAGATGAGGAAAACATTTCTCATACATTTTCCCATGGTTTTCTTTTGTCATAATCACATTGCTTGCAGTAGCTTAAATTAAAAAAAATTATCTTTCCAATAAGCAATTTCCTAGATTAAATGTCCCCTATCTTCCTGGAAGCATATAATCAGCAATAATTTCAATACTTTCATTCTCCTCCAGATAACTCTTGTCCATGCCCTGCTCATATCACATGCAAAGATATTTCTGGTTTGTTTTATTCTCATTAATTAATATTTTTGTTTTTACATAATTTGTGAAGTTTAGAATCACAATGGCTAGTTTCAGTTCTCTTTTTTTCTCTGGAGACAAGCAAAATAAGAGGTATATTTCGAATATTGACACTTAAGCTGGTGCTCCTGCTAATGCACTCCTACCCATGCTACCAAGCGACTACCTCCTCAGTCACAAATAGGTGTCTCTGTAGGAAGGTCTGCAATGGCCAAAGCTACAATTTCTATTAAGTAATGAACCAGAAACAGCATATGCACATGACCAGTGTTCATGGTGGTGGGTACACAGCATTGGGTCTGTTTCCTTTTAACAAAGATTATGTCTTGGTTTAGAGAACAAAATTTTGACTTTTAATGAATAGATGTTCTCTTTTTTGTTATATAATCATTCTAAATCTTCATTCTCAAAGAATGCTTTTTTTTTTTTCCTACAAAGATCAAGCCAATAAACAGATTAAATTAAAACTCCTCCCAATGAGCTCTTGGTTGATTTGCGATTAGCGTGTGTCACACTTCAGTAATGTCAGTTCAAACCTTTTACTCTAATTAGGAGAAGATAATAAGATATGACATTTTTTAATATGGTGTGTTTTACATTCCTTGTAATGAGGCACATTTGACACTGAGCATGACAATGAAAAAGCATCTGGTATTAAAGTAATATAAAAGTAAAATAAACAATATATAAAAAGCAATCTTACATAATCAAAATAATGCTGCAAATTAAATAATATCGTTTTTTAGCTAATGTATCATACTCTAATATAATATGACATGCCAGTGGTGTTAATGCTTAATATGAAATGACGTGATGTCTAATAGAGAAGAAAAACAAGTTTTAAAATGTTGGAATTTCCTGTGCAACAGAAAATCTGACTGCTGTCTGGCTCTAAAGACAGAAGAATGGTGAGGGTGTGAAGAAAAACTGAAAAATAGAAGGAGGGGAAAGTTTGAAGGAAAAGACAAGGTGGTGTGGCTCATGCTTTGGGATTAGTGAGATTCATTTCCACCAGAAAGAAGTTATAACCATAGGTGACATCTTCCTGTGTTGACCTCTCCCCTGCACTGAGCACATGCTGGAGCTAGCAGCGCCAGCCTGATGCTGTAAGAGGCAGGAGCAAGGCTCAGAGATATATCATGCCTGCACAGTGAAAATACCCTAGCAGCTAAAAAACACCAGAACCTACCCCGATATAAATACTTCTGTGCTCATTATCATAACCTACTGAGAGCTCAGGTTAGGGGCTGTGTAAGTGAGGTCAAACAAAACAACAAAAAATCAGAAAAAGGAAATTATTCTCATTTCTGTCAGACAACTATCTTTATTGATAAGGTAGAAAAACAGATTAAAAAATGCTTGTTGTAAGACCCAGGAGTAGCAAGATGCATTTGGATGGCCAGTTTGGAAATTCACCTCTAGAGATGTGCATATTAATGATGCATGACAGAAGGGTTTAAATCTAGTTTAAAGTAAAGGGGAGATGCTACTTCTGATCAATGAAAAGAGATATCCATGGACAGGTATGCTCTTCATATGTTTGTTCATTTGAACTTTTTCCCTATTCAAGTAATGTTTCTCTGGAAATAAGATGTTCAATGTCTCTACTGTTGATAATCTCAACTTAAAAATGAGGAATTCACATTTACTGCCTAAATTATCAGTTAGGCTTCTAACTTATTTTTTTTTTCAATTTACTTGTACTAAATTGAGATTCCCTGCCCTTTCTACAATATGTAACTCAAGGACTTTTATGTCACCCACAGGAAATCAAAATGAAAATTGGTTGTTTTTTTTGTTTGGTTGGCTTTTTTTCTCTTTTTTTAATACAATTAGTATTTCTTCCAGCATCTTCAATTTTAGTCTGCTCCATTGCCATATAATTTAAGAGCAGGCAGTGCAGCACTTTGTTGTGGTAGATCAGGAACATTTTGAATAATATTGCATTTTCCAACAGACTGGCTAGCTGCCATTTTAGAATTCTGAAAAGTCTAGGGAAAATTTGAGAATTATAAAGATATTTAACATTAGGCTGCATTTTAGAGATATCCTAGATGCATCAGGATGAAGCTGCCACTCTGTACCTCAAATTAACAAGAAAGTTTTCCCTTTAAACTGATACATGTATACATTCACCAGTCTCTTTAGGTTATGTATAAATGAACTGTCAAAAATTCAACTTTAAAAAAATCCTATTGATTTATCAAAGTATTTAACCATGTGACCAGCAGATAATCAACAGGAAAAGACAGAAAGCCATAATTTCTGGATATTAAGGATTTTTTTTTTCTCTCTTACAAACAATATCTGTTTTCACCCCACAATAACAAGATCTTATGTAAGCAGTTGATGTTCATTTGAAGGAAATGGGTTTATATAAAAGTTGAATTTCATCCAATAGTATCTTTTTTGATTGGATTTTTGAACTTGATTAAAACACAGCTGATTTAATTTTTTGTCATATGTCGAACAAACAAGTAATAGTATTCTTGCATATATTGTCTTTTAAACTGCAGTTGTTAGAATATAAAAATTATCAGATTAAAATAACTGCTTTTATTCACAAAATTATAGATTGTGAATAGAATCCTGGTGGAAATATTTTAACAATATACATATATTAGTATTATAAACTATTAAGTGCCTAATTTGCAAAGCAGTGTTTGTTCATCTATTATTAGGCTTTGCAGATTTTTGTTATGGCATTGGGAACAAAGTAATTAATAATAATAACAACAAGAATTATATAACAACAATGGTACTGTGAGAAATAATATAAAGACTGTAATTTTAGCAGGTATACATTTGTCATGCAGTGAAGCTTGCTTTCATAGTGACCATTAAATATTTCTAATTTTCTGGGGTCCATTGTAACTACTTTGGCTCAAAGAGGCAGGAAATCTCTGCCTCAGAGAATGGAAACTTATATATATGGCTGACAGTATTTAATAACTTATTTTCTGCATAGCCCTTCATTTACTGGAAGATATGGGCAGTATTACAAATTATGATGCCCAAAGAGTATAATTCAGAGTAAGATAATTCCCTACTTTTGTGATTCATCCAATTGATCCTCTCTATTTTTCCAAGGAGGTGAAGATTTACAACACATTTAGGCTTCAGAATCATTATTACCTGTCTCTGCACAACATTTGACTAAGAAAGTCCTTCCATGCTTATTATTAAAATGAAGTCTTCCTTAATGACTTCTGATTTTTTTTCTGATTTTGTTTGCATGCTAATTTTCTTTGGCTTTCTTAGGAATTCATTATAATCAAAATTATATTTAAAAAAATTAATAATTTGAATTTTGTGACTCGCATTCTTCAGTCAAAAATGCTTTAGAAGACAGAAATTGATGACTTTTTCATTTGTTTAATTTTACTTATACCTAGAATTGTTATAGAAGTTTCTTAAAAAAAATAGCTTAAAACATTGCACATAATTATAAATTCTTTAGAGCAGAGGAAGTACAGATTATTTGCTAATAATATGACAAATATTCCAAATAATGTATTGCATGGTTTATTTTGTCTCATATTTCTTTAGATTATTTCAGTTTTTAATCTCATACATGCAGAAAATAAATCTTCTTCTTGGGGTTCTGTTACTCATACTCTATGTATTCTTTTTGAATAACATCTAATTCTGCATTCAATGTGGTAACTTTTTATTGCCTACATGCACAGATTTTCAAAGTCTGTATTGGCTGAATTTTAGTAAAACAGAAAGTTTCCCTTTCAGTATGAAAACTGGACATATTGTTTTATATCACTGTAGTTTTCTTACCTGCTTTTCCTAAATATCTTTTAAAGACCTTTCATTTTGGTACAATTTTGGAAATTTGGGGAGTGATTCCTTACAATTCCATAGAGTTTTGTCAAAGTAATTTCTTTCTAATTTCTATAGGTTTTACTCCCAGTAGTAGTACACAAAATTATTTTGTATTGAGGTGCCGTAGCTATTAATGGCAGCCTTTTCATGGACAGCTTCTCGAGCTGAGTCACTCTCATGGTGGATTTTTTTTTTACTATTTCAAGTTTCTGCAGTGCTCTGTTAGGTTTATTTTCTCCTCATACAGCCCTGCAATGTTAGTATTACCATGAAATTCTGTAGAAATAAAATACGTTCAACATTCTATTTCTTTCATACACATCTGTCTATACATAGTACTATAACAGATATAAATAGTTATAAGAGTTTTTAGTATGACATCATGAGTTATAAATTGCAAAAATAATTTCTGAGGCAAAATGTTACATTAAGAACATTCTTTAAGATTTAAGGTGTTTAACAGAATTAGATAGATGTGGTGTTAAACTGATATGTTTTCATATATATTAGCATACTATAAAGGGAAAACGATATTTCAAAAATAAGTTTTTAAAATAAATAACCCAATGTGTAAATTGTTCACCTTCATAAACATTTTTGTGAAGTAATCTTCCTAAACCCAATTTGATGTTTCTCCCTCAAAAAAAGGGACTATTAAACTCTGGGGAAATTTGTACATGAAAAAATTCATAGAAACTTCAAGTAGAGAAAAAGCAAAAGCATTCAGTAGCTCATGGATGTTCAGAATGACTAAAATCTCCATAAGGTTTGGGTCTGCCCTGTGAAGAAAGTCAGGTTATTCTAGATATCAAAAAGCATTTCAAAAGTCCTAAGAGGAGCACTGCATGAAGAGTTGCCCAAACTAGGAAGTTATAAATAGAAGGATTTTGGTGGAATTCAAGTTGCCAGACTATATAAAAAAAGAAAAGTAGTGATTGTACTACTGAAAAAAAATGAGCTGAAATATATTTACTTTCCAATACTACTCAGTCAAGAAGGCATCTAGTTCTAAATCTTATCTCTCCTTATCAACATTTATTGGAATGATGAAGTTTTAGTTACTAAAATGATTGTGTATGAGGAAGTATTGCTTTCACAGAGCAGAAAATGACTACATTACAATAAAAGCCTATGGTTCTAAATTTAAATATTGGTGATGTTGCCTTGTTTAAACTGGTCTGAACGAACTCTGTCCCTTTGATTTGGACATTGATTTCCTCAGGAATCTGCGCTGTATGCTCACATTGTGTTTGAGAGCACGACGTCTGCATGCTGCTTTCTGCTTGCTGTGATTTTTTTAGGTATTGTGGAATATTGATTATTGTAAGAGACAAAGCTGTCCTCCATTCTCAGTGAAAATTGCTGTTCTCTAAGCTGTGAACAAATGTTTGTAATTGACTTGCAATAGTTTGTTTCAAAAGGAGAGAATCTTGTTTCTGCTCTGGTCATTTGTAGCTATGGTTCTTATTTCATATCTCTCTGTATCTAAACACCTCTGCTGGACTTTTTTTCTCCTCTCAAAGACTCATAATATTTCATTTGGTCCAAAAAATTACTTTGGGATCCTTTGGATGGGTTTAAATACTTTAAAAACTGGTTTTATATTTCTTTGTATTATTTTGGAAGTCCTGTCACGTATATTTGATCTCTTTAATTACTGTTCAATTGTGGTGCAATATAAGTAGAAAAAAATTAAAAGGAGAGAGGGAAAAAAGTTTTCTGTGAATATAATTATATTTTGTACGGTATCTATCTTACATTTTAAAGAATTAAAATGTAAGAGGCATAATATCTTTCAAGGCTGCTTCAGGTGATAACAAATCTGTATTCTGATACCTAGCAAATGGTAATCACCAGTAATTATTTTCATTACAGCAAAATCTGTGTAGATGGCATATGCCATTGAAATTCAGCAGGAAAGCTGTCAGGGAAAGTGAGTAAAAATGCAATAACTTTTAGACTATGCCTATGAAAATTAGTTTGGGTGGATAAATATGACAGAAAGCAGAAAAGGCAATACTTTCTAAAGAAGAAGAAAACAGAGAATTTTATAGAGACACAATAATGGAGAACATTCATGGAAGAGGGAATGAGGGTGAGAAGGAGTGACAAAACCCAGTAATTGGAGAAGAAACATTGAAACTATAGCAGGAAATTAAGTCAGATGTAAGAAAGGAAAAGATGAAATAAAGAGGAGGGAAATATGGTTTGTGTTAGCTCCTCTGTATAAATGATCCCCAGTAAGGCTCTCTAAACTCAGCACCCAATGCCAATGTTGCAATGGGTACTCCAGACCCAGAGCTCTTTGTCCTTTAACAGTCATCACTCTCCAGACAGAAGTCATTTGCAAGTCTTCTCCTCTGCATTTGTTGCAGCCTGCTTCCTTGTCTACCTTGCAGTATTCATCACAAAGACCACAAGCTATTTAATAATCCCTACTTTCTTCATGATCAGTGGGAGATCTGATTTGTCTCAAAGCAGTCGTTTTCTCTGTTCCATAGGATTCTTCTTGAAACTTTAGCTTTAAATTGCCTGAGCTATGACAATGATTAGTCATTGTCATCAAGGAGGTGGAGGTGGTTGGACTGAAAAATGTATCTCTGTGATGTGATTCACATTCACCTTCAGAAATCTCTTTCTTTCTTTTGGACTGTGTTCCTGATTCCTTTTATTCCTTTTGCTGTCTTCATGGCAAATGTTACAGGCAACAGGAAGGTTGTTTCCCTTTTACATTGTAGTATGTTTCCTGTTTGGAAACATCGCCATTTGTGTTGAGAACAGGATGTTTGTCTTTCTCTATCAGCTTCCTGAGGTACAAGACTTATAGACTTACACATCCTTCTCTCTGGGCTTGGGTGCCCATCTCACACATGCCGAGATGTTCTTAGGGCCCACTTATCAAGTGTCACAGAAATTTGTTCCTCACACTGTAGATTGTAATGCTGAAGCAGGATGTGAGCAAATACTGTCCAGAACATCTCCAGTACTGACAAATGCACATTGATAAATATGGAAAACTTAGTTTACTATTATTATATATTATGGTAAATTTAATTTATTAAAGGCCAAAATTAAATACATACCAGAATTACCAAGAATAATAAATACGTGTTAATATATATTAATATAAAGTTCAGAAATACAGTGATAAATAGTCACCACGTATCACAAACCAGCTGACCTTAGCCATTCTAACAAATAAAATTTATGTGTTTCAGTAATTCACCAAAGTCACTTACACTGCCTTAGACGACATACATCTTTTATGTCTTTAATGGTGGTAAGTGTGATAAGCAAAGGACCTTCTATCATTGTCATGATGAATATAGAGCAGGGAGAAAGTGTAGACATGCTCTTAATCAACTACTTGATGCTTTTGACACATTTCAATTTGTGCTCAGTGAGTTTGACAGTTGAGATCTAGCCAAGTGTTTCCCAAAGTAATGTATATTTCTGCTTTTTATACAGCAACTTTTTGCATTTGGTGTTTGTATTACCATGGGAGACATTCCAGCATAGAGTTTCAGGATCCTTTGGTTCTATGTGTAAGAAGTAAGAAGAATAAAAAGGTTGAACGACTTACCAACAGAGATAGCAGAAGGGGTCCATTTCATTGGATTGGATTCACAAGCAAAAACCAGTGCATTTTTTTCTGTCAGTCTTGCTTTTCTAGCATCCAAGCCTCTTGTAGGTGAAATAAATACGCTACTGATATCTGGTAAAGTCCATTAATAGCATATATAATTTGTCTCTTTTTCAGAATAAACATCTAAATAAACATAATTTGAAGATTTCACAGGATTTTTGAAGGCCAGTTCATGATTATAAATTGTCTTGTAATATAATCAGAGGCATGATTTGACTGTGAGTTGGTGGCCATTCTTGGCCAGATGGAAGTCCTTTCAAAGGCAGTGAGCTTTTGGATATGTTCAAATACTCCAACATACAATTTGGCTGCCAAACGCTCCTGACTGAGAAATTTTTGTGAGCCCAACACCTTTTTCCCAGGTTTCAGTTATTAAAAAATAGATAACATAGATTTTGACGAGTTGTAAGATCACTAAACAGAGCCAAAAAAAAAGAAATTTGAGTAATTCTCTCTCCTTATTCACAGTTCAATACCTAAGGTCAGCTATACCTTTTCCTGACACATGCTGTTTAATGCCCCAAAACATAAAATTAAGATGCTGCTGCCTTGCTGAGAACACCAACAGGAGAAGTTAATCTGATTCACAATGTAATGATAAAAAATATAATCCCACTGGAGAGGGGTTAAAAAAAATTAGAGTCATTTTAGAACTGATATGAAAAAATATATATAAGAAACACATTATTTGATTTTTCTATTAAACAGGTAGAAATAAATATGTGTCCAAGTAAAACCAATGAAGTAACACTACCATGAAAGCAGAAGAGAGATATCAGGTTTAGGTTCCTAGTCTTTTTGATGATTAGCTCTCCTAACAAAAGAGCTCCTTAAGCAGTAATAAGCAAGTCAATAGGGTTGATAATGGCTAAAATGCTGGAAAAAAAAAATCACAGGACTCAATTAACTAGAATGTTTTTCTTTGTTGATTTCAGCATAATTGCAGTATAAAACTAGATTCATAGAATGCAGCATCAGCTAAATTACCTAACAACCAAAAGCAGTTAACTGTTTTCCATCAAAGATTAAGAGGTATGCATAAGTGAAGAGATTCTGGAATTATTCTGTAGGGTTGAAATGGGCCTTCAAACATTTGAAAGTCTTGGTGTTTACTTCACATTATCTAGCTTGCCCTGTTTTTCTATCATTAGTTTATTTGACATTATGTTTCTTTCTATTCACTTCCTTTATCTTATTATGAATGAATGAAAGACTAATGCAACCTGAAATGCTAAGTTTTGTGACATGGAAACTAATTAGAGTAATTATTACTAGTAACAAACCATCCCTTCCACAAGTGTGTATCCCAGAATCAGCAGGGACAGAATATCCTCTCTATTTTACTCTTGGTTGATAAGTAAATTGCTCAAAGTCCTCTGTAAAGATGAAGGAGACATCCTGTTGAGTCCTTACAAGGCTTATGAAAATTCTATATCCAAATAACCTGGACCCCAGTTTGATTCTGGCCTGTAATTTCCTATGCTTTAGCAACTATTATAGATCCCATCACAGGATTAACTCAATCTGTGTTTACATGTGTGATAGCAAAAAGATTAATAACAGAGGACTCTATTGTTGCTTATCAGTCTTTCCAAAGAGCAGGCAGAAAAAAAAAAAAACTCTTATAACCCTAAATTAATACCTCAAATATCCAAAACATAGATATTAACCATTATTGCACATTTATCTGATTAAAATAACTCAGAAAAAAAGATTAAAATAAGGGATTTGTATGACATGTAGACAGTCCTATACCTTACATTTTATTACAGAGTAAAAGTTCCTTTGAGAGTCTTAGTGTTGGTGTTTTCATTTTAATACAATTTCTCTAAGTCTATTCATTTAAGGTCAATCCATCTCTGATGGCCTATTTAAAAAAAAAAAAAAAAAAAAAAAAGGAAGTAGTGAGGCCTAGCTGAAAAAGTTATGTCTCAGAGGTTTTTTTCTGAATCCATACTCCAAGATAAATTTAAATGACACAGCAGGACTCATTTAGAAGTAAAGGTTTTGAGTCAGGCAGATCAGACCCAGGGTTTTCTGATTTATTTTTAGTTCAGCATTTGTAGGGCTTAATTGTTAGACATTTCTGAAGAAAGTGAAGTGCCTGGTTCTGGACTCAAGTCATTATGGCTAATAACTGTAGCACTGCACATAGCAAAATGTACCTTGCATTTTCCAATCTTAGGAGAAAAAAAACCAAGAAAAAGATATGGCCAAAGTGTGAACCACAGTATTTATTGTGGAATATCTACCACATACTAAATTTGCTCCTAAAAATCAATGAAATTCCATTTTAGAACAGTAATGGGGAAAATAAATTGTTTTTCCATACTCAGTCATTATTTTAAATAACTAATTCAGTTACTATACTTCAGAGTGAAAATTTAAATCTGGCTTATGAGTGGCTGTATGCAAAAAAACTCTTTAAATGTGACTAAGTTCAAAAACTCTAAATCTCACATTACTCAAAATTGAACAAGCCTCTAAATCTCATATTGCTCAAAATTGAACATACTGAGTGCAAAATTTGTCATTCTGGATCTTCACTTGACTGCCTCATGTGCTCCTGCAAAGAGTGACTGCTCTGGTCTCTTTAGCACCTGTAAAGGATTGACCCTGCGTGGATAACTGGTGCCCACTGAAGGCACTTTATTCCTCTCCTCTGATGGATAGGGGAGAGAAAATATAACAGAAAGTTCATGGGCCAGTAGAAGGATAGGGAGAGATCACTCAACAATTGCCATCGAGGACAAAAGAGATTGACTTGGGGAAAATGAATTAATTTAACCCATCAAATCAGAGTAGGATAATGAGAAATAAAACCAAACCTTAAAAATGTTCTCTGGTAAAACACCACCTCCCTTCTTCCTGCTTAACTTTACTTTCCATTTTTTTTGCTCATCCCCATCAATGTCACCAGAGGACCAGGAATGGCGCTGCCATCAGTTCTTCACATGGTGTCTCTGTCTTCCTCAGTGGGAAGACTCCTCACACTCTGTCCCTACAGAGTGGGGTTCCTACTATGGGAGACAGTGCTCTATGAACATCTCCAAGGTGAGTCCCTCCCACAGGCTGCAGCTCTTCACAAACTGCTCCAGTATGGGTCCCTTCTACAGGGTGCAATCCCTCAGGAACAGACTGCTGCATTATGAGTGCCCCACAGAGNACCAGAGGACCAGGAATGGCGCTGCCATCAGTTCTTCACATGGTGTCTCTGTCTTCCTCAGTGGGAAGACTCCTCACACTCTGTCCCTACAGAGTGGGGTTCCTACTATGGGAGACAGTGCTCTATGAACATCTCCAAGGTGAGTCCCTCCCACAGGCTGCAGCTCTTCACAAACTGCTCCAGTATGGGTCCCTTCTACAGGGTGCAATCCCTCAGGAACAGACTGCTGCATTATGAGTGCCCCACAGAGTCACAAACCCTGCCAGCAAACCTGCTTCACGTGTGCTCCTTTCCATGGGCCCACAGGTTCTACCTGGAGCCTACTCAGCATGGGCTTCCTGCAGGGTCACAGCCTCTTTGTACACCACCTGCTCTGGTGTGAGTCTCCTCCACAAGCTGCAGGTGCATCTCTGCTCCACCACGCACCTCCACAGGCTGCAGGGGCACAGCTGCCTCACCATGCTCTGCACCAGGGGCTGCAGGGGAATCTTAGTTCTGGCACTTTGGAACACTTCCTTCCCCTCCTTCTTCCCTGCCTTTGGTGTCTGCACAGTTGTTTCTATCATATATTCCAAGTCCTGTCTCCAGGTGTGAATGCACAGGATTTTTTTCCCTTGCTGGAATGTGTCTTCCCAGAGGTGCTATCACTGTTGGTGATGGGCTTGGCCTTGGCCAGTGGCTGCTGTGTCTTGGAGCCAGCTGGCATTGGCCCTACTGGACATGAGAGGAGCTTCTAGAATCTTCTTGCGGAGTCATTCATGCAGCCACTTGCTACCAAAATCTTGCTATGAAAAGCCAATACCCAGGCCTTGAGCAAGAGAGAAAGACAAAACAAAATCCTGGTCAAAGCAAGGATGACTGGATTTTCAGAAAGATTATCAGAGATTTTTAGGAGACTTTCTATTTCAAGATTTCAACATTTTCTCCTGTTGTCCACCTAAATCTCCTCCCATCATCTTTTTCTAATTCCATCAGACCCACTTCCATTCAACAGTTCTTCCTATTTCTTGCTCTGAAGTTTAATTAGTGCTTGGATATTCTCATCCACAACATTTATTTCCATTAACTAATACAGTTTCCTGGTATCACTGTGCCTACACTGTGCCAAAAAAAAAAAAAAAAAAACANATTTCCAAAAAAAAAAAAAAAAAAGCTAAACAAATATTTAAGATTTTATTATCTAGTTAAAATTAAATCTTTTGGGGAAAGAAACTGATATATTACAAAGTATATAAACAAGAGGACAAAAAATTGCATTGTGAAAGGAAAGTGGAGGTTGTAGAGAAATAGTGGCAATTCTAAGAATGCCAAAACAAGAATTTCTTATATTGTTTTATGTACCTTTTTGGGGACTTAGCAAATTTTTTTTTATTGCATACATCCCTATAGACATGCATTTTTTTTTTCAGTTTCAGGAGTTAAGTACTGAAACAAGGCTGCATAAAGAAAAGTTGGTTTAGTAATATTTTCTTAGAAAGATGCATTAAAAATTAGGCATCTCTCTCTCTTTCATCCATTTCCTATTAAATACTCAAACATTTAGATCCTTTGCAGTATTGTTACATTTTTAGCTCTGCGGACCTTGCCTTTATTAATCTCTATAAAACTGTAGCAACTGATGACCTGTACCAGGTCTTCAAGCTCTATGTTAACAGATATTTTCAAAATACATAATGAAAATGCAATAGAATAGGCACAAACTTACACACATACTACAATTGACCTTATTTTAGATAGCTGTCAATGCTGTTAATAGGGCTATTAATTTTACTGTATCTACTGTTACTTAAGTTATTATTAAAATTTTAAAAAAAGTAATGGTAACCATGTAATTGACATATGATAAATTAATACAGAATTATTAATTATTAGAATGCTACTTTTATTCATATATTTAAAATAAAAATTATATTAGAATTGTAGAAGTAGCAAAAAGCACAACCTCTCACTTAGTGTATCTTATGTGAAATCCCATCATCTGAGTGAATTTCTCTATGAAATAATAAATTTGTTTTCAACTGTTTCAACAGATTTTATTTATTTCAGCTTACTAGTTTTTTCTTGTAGAGTATTTCTTTTGTTGAAGTGACTAAACTAAAAGTGCACTGCTTGCCAGGAGTTGTCTTTTTTTTGGATTAGACATTCATAAAACATATTGAGAAATTCATTCTAATCTTTTCCTTAATCCTACTTTTTGCAATAAATTTCAAAGAAGTTAAATTGTTTTCAACATCACTTTTTCAAAGGAAAAAACATTCTGCATTTTGCTCTAACTGCATAAAAAATGAAAATCTTTACCTAAGCAAAAAGTTCTCTGAATGTTTCATTTTAAGAGAGAAATTAATTTTCCTTTGAATTTTTTTAACAATAAACATCGCAACAAGAGCTGATGCTGAAGCATATTGCAGAAGGGAATTTCTGATGCTGCTCTCTGAGGTTCATTTTTTGCAGAAAATCAACACAGAGAGTCTTATTCTCCACAATATGAACCTTAAACATTTCATCCATTGTAATAACATAGAAAGAAATTAGGACCATAGGCAGTAGCTCTCCATATTCTTGATGAGCTTCTGCTATTCCACACTTGCTTCATAAATTATCTGTTGGCTCCAAGCCACGTTCAGCCTCCACTTGTTGCTCTGATCTTTAAATTGCCAGAGCATCTGAACTACAGGAGGATTCAGCAAGCTCTTTTCTGTTATCATCCCAGCAGCTGAAGTCTGGCACAGCAGCATGACATTTGATTGGTAGATTGCCACCTAATAAATTAATGTAATAGATAATAGGATTTAATTGCTTGAGTCTCTCCTTTCTGTAGCATCAGCTAACCTGATGAGTAGCTTACATTTTTGCTGACACAGTCAGCAGTTCTGTTGGCCTTTACAGCAGTAATATCACTTTTTGGCCAAGTCCGGAGAAAGTCTTTAAGGATTCACCTAACTTTTGTATTCCTGGCTCAGCTACCTATATAGACCTTGTGCAGGCTCCATTTTCTACACACCCATTCCTTATGAGGGAAAATTGCTCCTAATTAATCATCAATAGGAGAAGAGAGAAATACTATTTTTGGATGACCATAATTTGGGAGCCAATAGCAGTCTGGCTCTTCCAAATCCCTGGAAAAAAATGTGCTAGGATCAAAAGGCATCATTTTTTGCAAAATTTATAGCAGAAATTCTGCTGAAACTCCCTATTTTCATACTACTGTGTAGACACTTCATATTTTACACTCTAAAAGGAATTAATTATATTTTTGAGATTTGGCTTCGTAACTTAGGAAGCATGCTATTTTCTCCTTCTTCCCCACCCTATCCTCTTGTGTCACATAAACATTGACACACCAGTATTTTGATTGCTCTACCAGTAACATTAGAAAGAAGTTGCATATACTGTATATAATCCTTCCTCACTGCAGCTGGGAGGCAATAGCAGGCTTTGTTATGCCTCAGCTGCATGAGACTATCAGTCACTGATCATGAAAATGTACCAGAAAAATTTGGGAGCAAAATAGTGTAATGAAAAGGGATACAGGTGAGTGGAGGAAGATCTCTGAAAAAAACAGAAAGGGAGTCAGGTCCGTGTGATCTGACTCCCTTTCCCAAGTCTGTCTATCAAGGGCAAAAGTAATTTAGTCCAGATTAATAAGACAATGATTTTTGGTAGCAATCCTATGGTTATCATATGGGTTATATCTACTAGAGGTTTCTATCATGAAGGATTTATGTTTCTTGGGTCTCAGATTTTTTTTTAAATGTGGATTTGTGACAGAATCACGAAGCAAAAATGATGGAAACAAAATATGCAATCTGATCTGTTGTCCACAGTAGATTATGTGTATTTCCAAAGTAAGGAGAAAACCCTGGGAACTAATATTGGAATTACTGAGACAGAAAAATTACTCCAGCTTTTGATGGCTGGAAAAATCACCAGTGTCCCGAGTCTTGTTGAAGAAATATTCCTTCTATAAGGAAGGAATTCCTTCTGTTTGCTTACCCAGTCAGTGAAAGTCAGGAACCTAGATAAGGAAAAATCTTTACACATATTTTTGAAAAGAGGCTCCTGTTTTCGGTTATATCCACAAGCAAATACAAGATAACCTCTCACTTCTTCTGCTTACTTGGGAATGTTCACCTTTTACATTGTGTTATTAGCCACAGAAGTTTGGCTGTCAAGTATAGTACATGGACACCTGGCACGAGGAATTTTCTGGTTCTAGTGTGCAAGAATTTATGCAAAAAGCAGCATTTTTGTCCCTCCTTGCCAACTCACCACTGTTCCTCCAGCTACACTAATTTTCTGCCTTGCTCTTCATCCATGGAAAAAACAAATCTTAATTTGTGATGTTCTTGCTAGCTATTTGGCTGGTAGATGCCCCACACACTTTCTTTCCATGGGGAACTGGGATTCATCTGAGATTAGTGAGTTTTTTCAGAGTGAAATCTGAAATGAAGCCAATTTCTAGTCAGGTCTTAAGCTTATTCCTTCAAGATGTGTGTGTGAATTATGTTCTGTTAACCTGGAAAATCTTTCATTTTAGTCCCATGTTACAGGTAGCAAATCTTTGTTTCAGCAACATCACATGGTATAAATGCAATCTCTTGGTTTGCTCCAGACAAGACATATAAAATATTAGAAGGCATTTCTGCTTTCTTGTTCAGAGTTCTTTTACTTGCAGGTTTTGGGGGTGGTTTTTATTTTGCCTTTGTAAAACTTCTTTTTATGAAATTTTACTTCTTTACTGCTGCTGTTCAAAACATTGCAAGGAGTTGAAAAAACATCTCTTCTATTAAACTTATTTTGCATTGTTTACGTGAAAAGTTAAACTTTCACAAGTCCTGTATCAGTAGTGTGTTAGCCAAGGTAGTGCTGACCTTAATACAGAGATCAAATAGTGGGAACTGAGCCCCGAGCCCTAGATAACTATTTTTTATATATCTATGTTTATCATAATTGTCTCTGTTGTCTGGTTATCATTCCCATAACTGGGTAAAGAATTATACTAATAGCTTTAAGTAGTTACCATCGATATGCAGCCTTCAAGGCAGGATTTGTTAAAACTGCTTAAGATAATGAGACAATAATTTTCACCTCAGTTATCTCATCTGAAGACAGGGCATATAATATTACCTCTATTGAAATTCACTGCAGTGCTCTGTAAGATTTAGTCAACAGACTTTGTAATTTTGGAAAAACAAAAAGTATATGATGGAAAGGTATAAACAAAGCATTTCAGATATTAGTATTCAATCATTTATATACATATATATATATATATATTTAACTTACATTACACCTTTGTTAGCTAGACATTTGTGTGTTCTTCCATGAGCTGTACAAATACTGGGACTAAAAATCTGCAGGGAACAGATAAGTACTGAAAAACTTCAAAATAGTAGTACAGAATGATCCAGGAGATCTGTAGAAAATATCTGTATGTTTATACAGGTATATGTATATATATATATATATATGAACATATCTTTGAATTATAGTGAAGTTCTACATATCACAGGTGGAACTGTTTTGTAATGAAGCAATATAATAATAAAACAACTTTATAAGGAGGGCTAGAAATGGTAGGAGAGAAACACTCCAGCAGTGTACTGGAGAAACACTCCAGAAATGGGAGTGCACTAACAGGGTCCATAGCCTCTTCCCTCCTTCGTTGGGCTTTAGCTGATCCAGTGTGGTGAAACTGCCACCTGGGCTGGGTAACCGTGGAAAGACATCTTGGAGAAATCTGTGAGAAATATCCTCAGGGGTTGTCCTGTTCCCCCATTACCCATTTAAAGAATCACTTCTTTACCTCTCCTTCCCTTGCAGAACAGTCCACTCTTGCTGCTCTTGACACTTCAGGAAAAAACAAATCAAGGAATGTAACTTCATTTTCTACTCTAGGATGTGTAGCAGTAGTTTAATGAAGGTCTCTCAAAGAGGAGGTTGTGGTTTTCAGCTCTGGCTGTGTTCTAGTAAAGACATTTATAAACTGTATCCAGATCTTTAGATCTTTTCATAATTGATTTGTACATAAAGGCAATCTATTTCCATTACAATGTATCAAAAGTTCTCCATGGCTATAATCTCTACATAAACAAATCCCAAGGATTTCTGTTAATCTGAGGTGTTGAAATATTATCAAGTGACAAGTTTAAAGTTATGAGTTACGTGAGAAATCATGTTCAGAATTTGTTTCCCTAATCAAAGATGGGATACTGGAATTTCAATTGAAGATAGAATTTATTTTTCTAAAGAACCTATTTATTTTGTTCAATATGTTTTTAATAGGAATGTGATGTTTTCACTGTACGTAAAAGCACAAGTTTTATTAAACGATTACAGCTGAGCTTCTAAAATGTTTTGGCATGGAAAGTAAAGTGGCTAGGTGTTTTCTGCTACATTTAAAACTGTCCAAATTATTTAGGTCAAAAATATTTCCAAATATCAAGGAGTTCTTTCATTTCTCAGCTGCCTGCTTGAGCCTTCTTTCACCAGGTTGTTTTTAAGCTAGCAAATATGAGACCCTCAATGATAAGGAAAGAAACCTCAAATAAAAAAATATATAAAGTCTATTTTAATGATATGGGAAAGTATATTTAATGTCACGAAATGTGATTTCTTCCTTAACTATAATTTTTCCAAATTACAAAAGAATAAGAGATTCTTGTGGAAGAAGAGATATAAAAGAACACATGGACTTAAATGTCCAGCTGTTGCAAAGTTTCAGACACTGATATATGTGGCTTATATTATATAATTGAGAAAAACAGCAGCTATGTGTTGGAAAAAAATCCTGTTCACAACTGAACCTTCTCATATGTCAGGAAGATAAATTTGAATTTGAATTATTTTAAGTGTAATGGATGCTGAAGAGCAGGTCTGTTGAAGATATAAGTGTTGTGTTTAAAGTAAAGCACAAGAAATTTACAAATGGAAAACAGTTGTAGCTGCAGAATATGAATTTACTCACTTGAAAGTTCAGTACTTTGGTTTCATGGGTAATAGTTATAAAATAGGAACATATTCACAGACTAGAGAAATCATAAAGAGAAAATAAATCCTTTATTAACTTTCTTTTTTAATAAAGTAGGACAGTTTGAAGGTCTTTTCTTACTGAAATATCACTATAAAACTTAAATAGATTTTGTCTCTAGTCCAGACTCCTGAGCAGAGCCAGGGCAGCTCTCAGGTCAGATTCTTTTGTTCAGGGCTTACTTGGCTGGGGCTTGAAAACCTCCAAGGAGCCATCTTCTCTGGGTAACCTCTTCCACTGCCTGGCTCTCCCTGTGGGGAAAAAGGGATGTCTTGTATCTGGACTGAATCCCCTGTGCTTTGGTTTCTTCTCTCATCACTTAAACTCCTGCGAAGAGCCTCAATGACCTTCCTGTAAGTGTTAGAGGACAGTGGTGAGGCTCCCTGGAGCCTTCCCTTCCTCCAAGCAGAGCAAGTCCCAGTTTCTCAGCCTCTTCTAGAAGAGTAAGTGTTCCAGCCTCAGTCATGGGTGGATTGACCTTGGTTGGATGCCTGATGCCCACCCCTGCTACTCTCTCACTCGCTTTCCTCAACAGGAGAAAATAAGATTAAAAAAAACTTGCAGATTGATATATAGACATGAAGATCATTTACCAATTACCATCACAGACAAAACAAATTTGCCTTTAAAATAAATTTATCATTAATTAATTAGATTTGGACCATGAGAAACAAAGACAAAATTGAAAACCCACCTTCCCCTCATCCCCTTTTCACACAGACAACTTCACTGCTCTCCTCAGTCCTCTACATTGCCAGTCCTGAGCAATACAGGGATGGTGGGGATTCGGGGATTATGGTCAACCCATAACTGTACCTCCTTACATTTTCTCCTTGCTCCAGTATGGGTTCTCTCCATGGGCTGCAGCTCTTCAGGATGATCCTGCTCCAATTTGGACTCCCATACAAGCTGCAGGGAAATAACTGCTCCACCTTGGTCTCCATGGGCTATAGGGGCTGTCCTGGTACCTGAGTATCTCTTTCACCTTCTTTGAACCTTGTGCTCACAGGACTATTTCTCACTATTTTCCCCCCACACTCCTCACTGCCTGTGCAGTTTTCACTCTTCCTTAAATAGATTTTCCCAGAGCTGCCACCAGTTTGGCTGGTGGATGCAGTGGGTTCTATCTGGTGTCAGCTGGAAGCAGCTGTTTCTAGCATGAGGCGGCCACTGGCGTCTCCTCACCACGGTCACTCTTCAGTGCCCTCATTGCCAGCATCTAGACATGGGTGGACACAGGCACTGTGTACATCAGCCTTCCACTAAGCATGTAGATGTCTCATTCCTCCCTACTTTCCAGTAATATCTTATTTTGCTTTTCTCTGATTTTTTTACATATTTTTATTTTTGTGTGGTAATGATCAAACTGAATGAATATGCCAGAAACCAGGCACATGAACATTTTGAGTATCAAGTGGGATTTTAGCCATCCTCTCTAGACCCTGGTGGCTCACATGCCTGCACCATGGGACATGGTGGCCAACAGACTGTGTGGCCCTCAGCTGAGTTGACAGCTGAGCAAGTACTGAGGAGTACTTGAAACACAAGAAACTATTTTGACCTCACTGATGAATACAAAATGAATAGCACCTCAACTATCCTGTCTGATGTGGTAGATATGTGGTAGATATGTGACAGCCTGTTCAATTAGTCTTGTGTCAGATCTAGAAGTCATACTTCATCTCCGTATTTTGAACCCCAATTTGATCAAATACTGGTATTAATAAAACAGCCTACACTATGCCAGCAAATCATTCACTTGAATGTGAAACATGCAAGAAGAAATTATCTTTAGCCTCAATTAAACACTCTGTTCATGTTTACAAGTGCAAACCAGGACTGCATGCAAACAATTCTTCTAATATCAAGAGCAATCCTATAGTACTTTAGCAGTGTTTATTTACCCAGTAAAACAACATTACTTTGATTTCAGTGGAAGTCTTTCCACAGTGAAGATTAAGGAATGTGAAACTTCATACTGCCATGGAAATATACATATACAGTGCTTTTACTGAGTCTAATGACACAGCAGGGAAGGTCTCAAAAATCCTGAATGTATTAATAAACTAGTTTTTAAAAGGCCATTTTCTCACAGGGACCAAAAAGATCATTCTGAGCTGTTTTACTGAGCTATTTCAAAACCACGAGACAAAAATCTATCACCTTCTTTTGTTTTGTAAAACTGGCAAAAATGCAACATTTCAGCTAGGAGCTTATTTTTTCCACCACGTCACTCTACTTCACAGTGCTGACAATCAAGATGTTTATAGTGTTATTAATATCAAACCTGCATATGTGGAGTGATTTGGGAGTTGTTTTGATCCAAATTCTGAAGAAATAAGTGTGCTGAGAACGGAAAATGAAACTGGAAATAAAATGTAACCTTTAATGCCCTTAGAACACTATATTAAAGCATGCAATGCAATGCATCCTACAACACTTGGTTTAAGAATTTCTTTTAAAAAAATAGTTTAAACATCAGTAATGTTATTCAGTGATAATGTTTATTTACAAACAAGAAAATAATAATTCCTTTCACCTCAGAAATTACCAGGTGAAAATATATGGCTTATGTTATAGCAGCTAGTAGAAATAAAAACGTTTATTTCTTGCTTCAAGGGGTCAAAGCATCCCACTCTTTTCTGAGTAAAAAAATCAGAGATAGCTACACTTAAAACAGCTGCAGGTGACTAACTGTAGGTAACTACCAACTTTTTTGGCAATATTAATGAGGACAGCAGGAAGGATAAACATGTCTTTATCATATAATTTATTATTGTTACTATTGTTGCAGCTACTTATAATTTGAACATCTGTGCTGAGCTTTACCATGTCCTAGACACGGGGAAATAAATAAAGACAAATTCCTTTCCCTTGGAAGTTAATGATCCAAAAATAACCCACTCACAGAAAATGTTTCTGCCTGGTGAGAGCATTGGTAGGTGGTGGCAAAGAATTATTCTCTGCCAGTTCTAAACTGGATCAATAGATAATAAAGATATTTAACTCTACCAGATTGATGAGCACATTTCATGAGCATTAAAATCACCTATGAATACTGCTAATATTGAAAGCAGAAACACAACTTGGTTTAAAAAATCTATGATGGTCTTTTCTGAAATGTTATTCTGAAAGACTTTTACAATGAAAAAAATCAGAAATTTAAAGAACATTGTTATGACCTTTCTTTTATATCAGGAACATAAATTAATTATTTGTCTTCTGCGCTGGACTTTGCATGTTCCACTGTTAAAGAATGCAAGATTTTTCCTATGAGATTTTACTGTCCTTTGGCATCCTCTTTATTTTTCTGTTTATTTATTCACTCAGATTTCACAGATTCACACAGAACTTCTCTGTGAAGTTCCTTTGCAGAAGTTTGTTCTGAATAGGCAGAGGTATAGCCATAGGAGAAATCAAGCAATACAGAAAGAAGGGAAATGTTTTCATAAGAAAACTTGAAATTTCACAAAATAATAATTTTTCCGTTTAACTTGGCTGTGACTTTTTATTTCTATCTTATTTATCTTTCTCATTCTACCTAAAACTAAACTTCAGCTGGAAGTAAAAAGTGAAAGTAAAAATAGCACTTGTTACAGGTATGAGAGGACTCTAGAAGTGTGCACATTTAAATATTGATATTACATGATGTAAGATGTCTTGAACTATTTTCAACAACTGCTTGCTAGTCACACAGAAATTTTGGTGTCATCTGTCTTTTCATAGTAACAAAGAAGGAAAAATACTCCAGTCATAATATAACCCTCATTTTTTTAACAAATAAGCATATACTATGAGAATTATTCTCTTTGCTTTTATCCCTTATCAAACTGAATTATATAATTACACTGGGCAACAAAGACATAAAAACTCCAGCTTTTATAAAAACCACCAGTTTTTATAAAATCCAGTAGGATTATTTATCAATCTCTTTCTAGTGCAAGGCAAAAAAATATGTGGTCTTTATTTTTGTTATAGATATCCAAGTAATCAAATAGAACTATTATGATGGTGCTGAGGGAATTACTAGATTTTTAGAAACCATTTTTCTTCTCTGTCCTTCATACTGCTGTCAGAATAAATCAACATGGTTTTTATATTCAAAAAGCAGGGTAAGAATCAAAAATAACTCTTTTTTGTCAGTTTAATTATTCGTCCATTTACTCTAAAGAATGAAACAGTCTTTGAACAAGTGGTTTGTTCTTTCGAGTAAGTTTTCTATGGAATGAAAGTGGGTTTCTCTCAATGACACATTATAGCACACCAGTGCCCTAGAAATAAGGCAGTATTGGTTTGAAATCTACAGAGTATGACATATTTAGTTAAGCAGCAAAAAAACTGCATTCCTAGTGGTCCTTTTCCTTGTGATTGTCCCCTTGGTACAAATATGTCAAGGTCTTTGAGACAGACCACACAGTGAATTAGGCAGCAATGTAAACAGGGTTTGTGTTGATTTTATGAGAAACTGTGAAATAAAATGCAGCATGAGTTTAGTAGTATGCATTTGAGTGATGCAAAATTACATGATGGGGAGATTTTATAAAGAACATGAAATTTTATGTAAAGGTGCATGAGCAGATGTGGAGGGACTCAAAGAAGAACTAGAATGACCCACAAATATAAGCAAGGAATAACATCATTATTACCTGCCTTTCTGCCTTTATTGATGAAATTAGTTCAGACAGTGCTTCATTTTGCTTATAAAAGCCTTTATCCTGAGCTTACAGCACCCTTTACAAAAAGTGAGAAATCAGTCAAATCAGACTGAAATGCAATAATGTCTTTACACAACCTAGCCAAAGAAAGTAATCAGCTGTAAAGAAACGAAATCCAAGAGCTATCTCTTTCCTCCATAGATACAAGCTCTAAGCATATTTTTATCATTCATAATGTGTGAGTATTTCAGCATGTCCTGCAGACCAGGGAATATTAGGAAGCAATTTGCTCATATTGGAAGTGAATGCAAATCATCCTGCTAGAGTAAAATTACTTTAGAGGTGGGGTGGGAGAGGATTTGCCTTCATCTAGGAAAAGAAACAAGATGTGGAGCCTTAATTGTGGGCTGCTTTGCCTCAGACTGCTCGAGTTTGCTGTTCAGAAGGGGTGGCAGTGCATCCCACACTGCCTCTCCCACAATCTGTTCATGCAAGGACTGTCCATCTGCTGGGTTTAAACAGAACCCCAGTTGCTTATGTGTTTGTTCACAGATGTAGGTAGGAGGTTTGACTGCGGGTTTCTAAAACTTGAATCCAAGATTATGGGACACATTTGCAAACATGCTTGCTTATAGCAGAGTCTTATCTCTTTGCTGGGAAATGCTCTATTGTTTGACTTGCTAATTGGTTCCATTTAAATTGAAACATGGTAGTGATACTTGTGCATATAAAATTAAATTTGCACAATATCACTTCTATTTAGTCAAGAACTGTAAAATATACAATGATAAGAAACAATAAAGACAGCATCCATGAAACTATTATACATGAAATAGAAATTATTTGACAAGAGAAGGATTTGCAAGAGGAGTGTGTTTCCAAGAGAATTGGTTCACAGACTACGGAAAATGAAAACAACATCATAATTTCAATTGATTCCCGAGGGTCCTCTACAAGTAAATCAATTGGTATATTTTTAGCAATGGACTGAATTAACCTCTTTATAGGAAAATTACAGATTACAACAAAAGTTTGATTGCAACTGAAAGAGCTTTCTAATTCTTTCAATCTTTCCTCAGGAATGTCTCTTTCTCCTGAAAGCAAGATCTTGGTATTGGAAAGTAAATGCGGAATACAACAAAAAGGGTACAGAACAAAATGCACCAACACATGACTTTCCTGTTTTGACAAGAAGAATCTTTGTAGGAAGATGTTACTATGATTTTTGATAAAATACTAAATGAGACTTTCTTCCTACTCTACCAGCTGCAAGAGAGAATTAGATTGTAATCTACAAATAAGGTTTGGGTTCACTTGTAAGAGGAATTTTACGAGGCAAGTCTAATGCTCATATTGTCTCTGCATTTTATGGTTCATTATTTGATACCTTCTATGCACATAATTTGGTTTGGAAAAAAAATCTTGATCAGTGAATCACAGGCAATGTATGGATACATGGATGATTTCACTTTCATCCTAAACATATGTTTCTATAGGTGCCAGAATGAAAAAGTCCTCATTATAAAACGAAAGAGCAGATTCTCAGTTCTCCATGTAGTTTTTCAACGCATCCAGAGTGATTCAGCTGCTGAGCTGCAGAACAAGTCCAACCTGCCCAACATCCCTAGAACACAGTTATGTTCCCAGATGCTGTTCTGCAGGATGTTTGAAACACAACTGAGAAAGAATTCTGTCACCTAGCTAGGCAAGCTAGATCATATTTGTCAGTCTACTTTATTGGTTACAGGATAAATGTTAGCTTTTGTTATCAGTTTTATGGTATTCCAGGTAGCGTTGATTCTACTTTACATCTTCAGTTTTTTACTGAAGTCATTTTCTCTATGTGACTAAAGTTAAACCAGGATTTAGATACCAATCTTTCTAGATACTGAGGGTACTCACTCTCAAGTGTACTCACTTGAGAAGTGAGTAATTTCAGACCTTACCAATACATCAGCATTTGGCCCATAGGCAAATCAAAGGAATAGTAGAGTAAAAGCAAGATTTCTTTGCTAGCTAAATGGTACTGCCCATTGATAGATATCTCTGGGACAATCCTGGAAGTTGGCAACTGACATTTCATAGAATTAGAGAGTGGTTTGAGTTCAAAAGGACTTTTAGAGGTCATATAGTCCAAACCTCTTGCAAAGAGCACAGGCATCAACTAGATGTGGTTGATCAGAGCCCATTCCAACATGACCATGCATGTTTCCAGGGATGAGGCACTTGCCACCTCTCTGGAAAACCTGTTCCATTGTCTCACCACCTCTTAAAAAAAAAAATCAGCCTTATATCAGGCCTGAACCACACTGTTTTAGTTCAAAACCATTACCCCTTGTCCCATCACAATAGGCCCTAAAAAAAGTCCTACTAGAAACAGCCTTACTAAAAAGTCTGCCCCATCTTTCTTGTAGGCCTTCTTCAGCTACTGGAAAGCTGCAATAAGGTCTCTCTGGAACCTTCTCTTCTCCAACATGAATAACCTCAACTCTCCCAGCCTTTCCTCATAGGAGAGGTATCCCAAACTTTAGATAATTTTTGGGACCTTCCTCTGGACTTGCTCTATCAGATCGATGTCCGTCCTGTGCTGGAATCCCAGAGCTGGATGCAGCACTCCAGGTGGGGTCTCATAACAGCAGAGCAGAAGGGGAGGATCACCTCCCTCAGCCTGCTGGCCAACCTGCTTTGGATGCAGCCAAGGATATCATTTGCTTTCTGGGCTGTGAGTGCACATTTTTGGCTCATGACCATCTCTTCAATCCAGCAGAACCCACAAGCCTTTTCCAGAAAGACTACTCTCCCTCCCTTCATCCCCAAACTGCATTTATATCAGAGGTTGCCCTTACTCAGGTGCAGCACCTTGCATTTGGTCCTGTTGAACTACATGATATTCACGAGTACAAAATACAACTGCATTTTCTTTAACAAATTAATAGAAGCTGATTTCAAATACATTTGTGACTTAGATTGTTACATGTTATCAATTTAATTTTTCTAGTACTTGCTTTGAGAGACCTACATTTTCTTTTACAAGAAAAAATGATACAATCAGCACAGAGCAGCTACAGAAATAAAAGCATTATTCAGACAAAAAAAAAAATCCTTCAATAGAACCAACATATCTGAGTTAGAGTCAACAGGACTATGCATTTCTATTCAGTAGTCATACTCCCTTCATAGACCTGTTTGCAAGTGTAGAACTGATCTATACTGGTGAGGGCAAAAAGTGAGAATGTTTAAAGCATTTTTGACCCTGAACATCCCTTGAGGTACTGACTGTGCATGAGCACTGAGCAGTTTCCGTCCCCTGAAAAAAGATCCTCTGCAAAAATGCTGATGAATATTCTCCTAACATCCATCTAAATATCACATAATGTAGAATGTTTTGTATTTGTTTTAAGTAAAAAAAAAAAAGAATTGGTGGAAGGGGGTATAATTTTTTATATTTTTCTGATTTTAATTATTTAATGTTTTGTTGTTGACCAGCTTGCAGAACAGTTAACATTTTTCAGGAGCATTGAATGTGAATTGGATGGCACGGCATTATAGGGGAAGAAAAAAACCACAGCAAAAAATCCTATTTAAGATGCAGCTAGGATGCTCACTCTAGAGGAGAACAGCTGTGTAGAACAGTTATTATGCAGTAAATTCTCAGCCTGGCACTCTAACTTTCCTGTGTAGATAACCCCCAAAACCATTCAGGCAGGTCAGGGAAGTGCCTGGTTTTTTTGCCATTAACGTGAGTTACAGCTGTTTACAATTGCTGCAGTCTAAATGGAGAAAGCAAACATTAACAACATAAAACGATGATCCCACTATGAAATGTGTCTCTGCAAAATTTATATTTGAAGTTCAATGTCTGTCATGTATTCTAAGTTCCTAGTTCAAACATATTAAGCTTAAAATTAAAAAGCTTATTCCATCTGCTAGCCCTGCTTATTCAATTTTAAATTTGTAAAGTGAGGCCGCTGCTTCTTGGTTCCAACACCATTTATGGTGAAGATTCAACAGAATCAATTCTCCTTATATTTCTGTTCACGACATGTGAATCAGAATTCTGCTTCTGTGTGTATGCATGAGTAAAAAAGAAAAAGAATATATCATTGTTCCAGTAAACGGTCATGACTTTTAACTCTCACAAAAGGTAATTACATGTCAATAATAGCAATTTTTAAGGACAGAGCTTCTGAAGTTCTTAACTGGTGGTAAATTATTCTGACAAATAATATTTTAACTCATCTCTGTCAATATCAACCTCTGTATCTGGCTCAAATACAATTGTTGAATCAAAAGATCAGCTTCTGTTTTATTTGAGTTTTATGAGAGAAGTTTCCCAAAAATAAAACAATCCAACTTTTCAGTTTCAAATTCAGACAATTAATATTGGTACTAAGTGTTGCAACTTGTGTTACATAAGATGGAGGACAATTTCTAGATGGTTTTGAAAATCAGAAAAATTAGACTCATGATTTTTTTTCTTCTTTAAGGAAAAATCCTTTTTCCTCAGAATAGGTAAGGGGATTAAAGTTTTGAATAAAATATTCTTATTTTTTATCATGAGCTTAGATGCATGAAAAACAGTGCTTATGTTGCCTCAAGGAAGATTTTGAGAAAATGACTGTGAGATCATTAGGGTAATAGAAAAAGAAGCATCAACTTGCTGATATCATCCTGTTGTATTCTTATTTTTTGTTTTGGTTTCAGAGCAACCAAAAGAGTTAGAAAATACCAACACTTCTTAGGGTTTCATTTTTCTCCCATCTAGTTGACAACAGCAGAAGAGTCTGAAGAACTGACTAGGAAAAACAATCCTGGAAAGAAACAAGACAAGCCAAAATCATCAGAAAGAAAGTACCTTTCAGGTATATCACAGGCTTTAAGGTGACATATTTTCAGTTTCATGGCCAAAGAGTGAAAGGCAGGCTATAGTGGAGTAATAAGTAAGTAAAAGCAGCATTTACAGTGGTGAAGCCAGCTTTATGTTTTATCTGAACAATATATGCTGACACAGCCATTACCTTTCTCCTGTGGGTACCCAGGAATAAGTGCTGATAACATCGGAGACAAACAGGCTGCGTGAGCAGATTAAGAAAGGAGGGCACTGGTAAAGTGTGCTGCTGACTCATGTTAGGTGTAAAAGACAAAGCCCTGTGCTGAGTGACAGCCAGGGAAAGTATCACTATCAGGCCAGCTGAATTGCCAGATTATCTGTGGATTTTTTGTATAAACTTGCATGTCTGCTTGCCAAGACTATTTTACACTTGCCAGAGCAGTAGAAGGAACAGAAAACTCTTTGTCTGCATATAAAAGGTGTTAAAGAAGAGAACTACTTTTTTTTTTTTTTTTAACAAGACAGCCAATTGCGCTTTTGCTGTCATGTCTAGAAAAATGTATCAGGACATTCAATGTGAATATTATTTGAAATGTCAAAGAACAATTCAAAGCTCATTGTCTCTTGCTGTACACAGTTTTTTTGCAATTATTTTAAGTGATGAATTTACTAGGTAGGAAGCTTCAAATATGAATTTTAATTCTTTTTTCCAGAATTGCCTGGAAGAGAATTTGAAACTTTTGAGACTGTGTAATGAAACCAGAACTCTGAGAATGTTAGATTCCTTTGTCCTAAAAACCAGAAAATATATGGGCCGTATGGATGCAACTTGGTTATATGACAACAATATGACAACATCTGTTTGAATTTGAGAATCAAATGCTTTTAAGTGCTACAGTCTACAGCCCAGAGACTCTTTGCTGACACAAATTTCTGTTTAACTTAAAATAAATGATATTTGATAAAGACATAAATTGCTCACAGACATTTTAGGAAAGACAGTGCATATAATTGTCATAATTAAGGATGACGTGATTCAATATGAATCATTAAATCACAAATGCCAGTCATTGATAATATAAAGGGCTGCATGCCAGTCATTGATAATATAAAGGGCTGCATTGTTTGCAATTAAGAATAGTTTGAAACTAGAATTTTGGTGACTGGAGACATTTCCTGTCTCTTGATCTACAGTTTGCTAGTTGTCTGAAACAGACTATTTTCATCTAATAGACATGCAGAGTTTGGGAATGGAAGAGGATGTGATGTGAACGTTGACATTTTCTAACTGCTTTAGTGGAAATTTGTTAGGAAACATTGCTGACAATATTGCTGAGTTAAATTTTCCCACTCTCCCCAAAAATGATTATATTTGCATGAGACTGCATCTATGAAGGGATAATATGAAAGATAGTCACACTTCTGTGCTAACTTTTAAATATTTTCTTCCATTTTATGTGTGCAGAAATTGAATTATTTCACAGGATGATAAGGGAAAGATTATAGGTTCCTCATTTTCATGTTTGTTTTGTTACTATTAAGCAGATATGCAATGGCTTCAGGCAAGAGTGCTGTTGCTGAAATTATTGCTATGTTAAGTTAAAATATATAGATATATTTTATTTATAAGTGGTTGCTTATCTGGGGATATGTATGATTTATACTTAAACATCATCATTCGTTATATATTTCTCTGGTGTGATAAAGATTATCAAGTGTCATCATTTGCCCCTAAAACAGGGCACCAATGTGACAATGGTCACATGACTGACAGCAGCATCAGTCCCTTTTCATCTAAAATCTTCCCCTGATGGACAGTGGGCTCAACAGGCTGACACCAAAGATGGTAGCAAACACCAGCAGTTTACTGAAGCCTTCTGCCTTCTCTGTGTTGAAATCCCATGAGCAGCACCACACAACACAAACTCCTTCCTCTCACAGCACAACCTGCTAGCTCCAACAACACCACCTCTCTCCACCTAGCTCTTTATATCTTTTCTCTCACGTGCATAACAGCTGTGTGCCCTTTTAGTCTTTTGTGGTTGGTCAATACACATCAGCATCCCGTGCTGCTTCTCCTTCAGCACTGGTCACCTGTCTTACACAGCTGCACCCCATTAGGGATGAGGCTCGGCCCCAGCCCCATTCCCTATGTCCCATAATCTGTTCTCCTACAATCAAGCAAACAATAGAAATGCTTAGATATTAAATATGTCCACAGGATTGGTAAATAAATGCTGAAACTCATATTGTGTGGTAATTGTGTGTTCTGATTAGCATTCGAAATGTGGTAGTAGAATATACAGGTAATGTTTGGTAAACAGCTGGTGTTCTCAAGGAAGAGTAAAATACTTTTCTATAAATTGCATATTTTAAAATTACTTTAAAGTCAAAATTTTATTGAAGAAATTTAAAGAAGAGAAGGGTGTAGAGATAATTTTTGGGGTTTTTTTGGTAACTGAGTTAAAACTACTTTTTGTCACTTAAAAGAAGCAGTTGATCTACTGGTTCCTAATTTTAAATTTTTTAAGTAAAGCTCGTTATCCAATGTCTTTACTAAAATTCCTCCTTTAAGCAATGCAACTAGTGAGATTTCATAAATCAAGATAAGAAATCTGAATTTGCCCTTTTAACTGTGATGAGTTCTTAAATTGTAGAGGTTAAATATAGACTAGGAGCTCCTAATGAGGAGGAAGAGGAGAAGTAACATTTAGGCTGCTGACACCTCATTCTCTTACACTTCACTCTCTTCACTTTATTCTTACAACAGAGAGCTTGCAACTAATGCTGGAGCACAAGGCCCATTGCAGATCAGCTGTTGTTAAACACGAAATAATTCTGGTTCTCATTTATTGTCTCAAATATTATCATAGGTATTGTACGTAAGTGGAGGGTAGAAATAATGATTTTAAAGATATATGATATTAGGGCTCTACTGCCCAGGCTTTGACACTTAAAACTTGGGTTACTTTGAAAAATAGAGTCTTTCTCTTTGCAGACATACACTGACACAGAAATGCACAGAGTCACTAGAGCAGGAGTACACTCAATGATATCCATGTTACACATGATCCTGATGATACAGAAAAGGTCATCTGGACCTTTCATTTCTGTCCTCCAGTGTTCCCAGGGTTTGGGTTTTTTTTGAGATTTAGAGATTAAAAAAATGCAGGATCATAGTTTATTTTACACGCCTTGCTGATAGAAAAAACCCCACTTTTCTATCAACAAGGCCTGTGAAATTCAGAAGATGTCTCACCACTGAGGAATGAAAAAAACTGAAAGCAAACATGTCACCACTTTTCCTCATGTTATTCTTCGTACCACTGTTGTTCTATTATTACTAGAAAATGCTTTGTGAAGGTGGTAGAAATCTGAACTCAAAAAAAGGACAAACATAAGCATGGAAATTTTAAGAAGTCAGTTCCAAAAGCAAGTTTGTAAGTCCTCCTCAAAAAGAATCTTAGGATTACAATCAACTTCCTTGAAAAACACAGATTAGAGATAGTTGGTTCAAAGACTGCAAGTATATCAAGATACAAACATAACCTTTACAGAAGTATTTGCTTCAAATTCTGTTTCCCAAAAGACACCTTCTCACTGCATCCTGCTCTTCCCAGCAGCTGAGGCGATGGAGACAGAGAGCCCACCCAGAGCCTCAGCAAGGACATCTCTGTGCTCACTAATTCAGCACGTGATGGGACGACGGGATTCACTGCAGCAGATCACCTCATTGTAGCAAAAAGAAGGAAAATCAGGCCTGGGAGTGCTTTAGAGGAGCAGATAGGCACTGACCATCACAGCTGACTGTGCGGAACTGCAGTCACACAGTAGTGACCATGCACACAGTAGTTCCATTTTTTTCACTGTTTTCGGTCAGAATCGTAGACTAGAAACTTGGCAATCTTTCTTTCCTGTGTATAATGACAAGTGAAAAAGAAATGCACCGTGCTGGGTTGTTTGCAACCATTGAGTGAGGCAGCTCTGACTTACTCTGTTCTCACACCTAATGTGCAAACGCCCACCATGTCTTGGCCCAGCACACCCATGACCTTGCACTCCTGAGAGTCCTGCCTTTAACCCACTTTTACTGCAGTCACTGCCTTGATATTGATAATATGGGCTATTAAAAACTTCAGTATAAATTAGACACACTCTATGATCACATAGATCAGACTATGGCTATTTCTTGGAGTGTGTAGAGTGACTCTTTTGGTCTCTCAGAACTTTTCTCATTACTCACTCCAGTTTCAGGGATTGGTTATGTGTACATTTTCAAATAGTATCTCCTAGGATAAAATATAACTTTATGCATGTTTAAATGTGTCTGGTCATGCTCAGCATTACTGGGTAAAGATAGATTTCATTTTCATAGCATCTTTCAGTGCTTTGTAAACTTAGAATCAAATCATAATCTTAAGTAAATAGTGAATAACTGGCTTTTAAAAATTTATTTAGTAGATATATATGTAAATTTCATATTTAAATTTTTTAGCAAAGAAGTGTGATTTTACAATGCTCAATTACTATGAGAAATATATATAAATTCATTTATACAAAGTTTATATGAATTTTTTGTATCTATATCTGTGCTGTGTATATGGATATCATATGTATGTGTATGTGTCACATATAGATGCATATATGTGTGTACGTGTATAATTATATAAAATTTCATATACATCTATAAAATTGTTGTTTTTCCCTGTTCTGAAAAGAAGACTTTAAGACTCAAATACTTCAACAGACTGGAGTTCCAACCACATATTCATCAGCAGAATTAAGATGTTTTTAGATTTCAAAAGATAATATTTTTCAGCCTTGAGAATTAAAATGGTCTGTTTATAATTTGGTTTTAAGCAGTGGAAGTATTTTAAAACATCTGGAAAGTGTATAATTGAACTTTGCTCTCTAAGATCATTCCATCCATGAGGAACTTGAAAAGACTATATTAGGTGACCTCGGGTCATACAACAGTTATGACTGCAGTGTTTTAGCATTGAATGTGAGATTTCATTTAACAATGTTGTTTAGGTTCTATTGCTGGGGAGTAAAAATAATTTGAAATTTAACAGGGATTGAATTTGCTTCAGATGGCATTTTGTGCTCTTACCTTTTCAATGAAATTATATTTTATTTGCAAATAAATATTTATGTTCCAAACATTGTCTTCTTACAAGCCATATTTATTTGGTTCAGGCCAAATAAATTTTTACAAAGTAACTCAGGTGACCTGAGCTAGCTATTCGCAAAGTCGGACACTTTTATTGGCACAGGATGTTTGTTATGAGACTTGTAGAACAAAGATGGATGATGAATGATGGTCCCTTTATCTTCATAATCTTCCTCTGCAGTCCAGCTTTTTCACTGAATTCTTTTTCCTTGCCTGTGAAAAACTTCATTATCCTGGCTTTCTCTAAGCCTGTCATCTAGGCACCGTGCCTAGTTTCTCATGTCCAGGCTGTGTTCAAATCTGGCAGACGTTTTCTGCATAATTCATCTAACAGGAGATACCATCGATTTCTTCACTGAAAACTTTCCCCAGAAAAGTCTATTGACCTTGTATTTAAGTGACTGAAAGGTCTTTTCTATTCATTTCCCTCAATACCTAAAGATTTTTTAGCTTTTTATATATTTTTCATGTATTTGTAACCCTGTAGATTTTTAATATATATTTGTGTAGCTTCTAGTATTCTTCCTGCCCTCTCTCATAGTTTAGCAAACTTTTATTAATACATTCTTGAAATTCTGTTTAGTCTTATTCTTAAGAAGAGAATTCCTGACAAGGATATTTTGTTTTCTATGAGAACCTAAGAGACATAACGAGAAAATGGGACAAGAAGCCTCTGGACCAACTCCAAGGGTTGACTCAGGGGTGGGTTACTGGGATAACTTATTTCCTATTGGAGGTACTGGCTAGATATACTAATTAAGTAACCTCATAAAAGTCATAGAAATCCTGTATCAGCCATGTGCAATGCCATATTTTGTGCACCTGAAACCTTTCATTAAAGAATTGATTTTATATCTTACCACTTGTTGCAAGGTTTTTTCCTTTTGTTATTAGGCAACACCCTTACAACATGTTTTTTAGTGATTTTCCTAGAATACGTTTCTGTAAAGGTTTTTGCTGATCTATTACTCTAAGCACATGACCCCTCTTCTCAGCCTCCTAAAGTTCCCACTTCTTTACTACATTTTTTTACAATAAATTGCTTGTCTTTGTTCTCAAGATTTATACAATCTTTCTTCACCTTGAGCATTACTACTTCTTCCAGCTTGACATCCTGAGAGGCTGACTCCTGTGTGTGTAACACCTTCTGTCACTCTTCTCTCTGATTTTCAAACAAGTATTTCTGCTTTCTCCCACAGTGCCCTTCATGGTTTAAAAGAGCTCACTCTGGTACCATGTAACCTTCCTCTCATCCCTGAGTTAAATTTACCATGGCTGAGAGTTTTGCAGAAACTGTTGATGACAAAGATGCTTCAGAGCACTCTGCCCTACCGCTCACTGTGTTGAATGTTATTGTTTAGTGCATCTTTGTCTTCCCTTGACAGCATCCTTGACTTTCATCTCTAAACCAGACACTGTCTTTTTGTTTTGTGTGCACCCAGCTGAGATTCCCAGTCCTTAGCTGAAATTCTTGGGATCTGTGATCAGCAGAAAAAAAAAAAACAAGATATAAAAATAGTTTCTTGAGAGCGACAGGAAAATTAACTCCTGACATATGTACAGCAAACAACAGTTTGCTGAGATACATTACGAATCACACAGCTACTGAGTTTGTTTGCGCATTCTCAGATACTTCATTCTTTTCAAGTTTGCTCCTAAAGATAATTGGGCAGATGCTGAGGTTTGAGTGACAAATGAAAAGTGTCTCTTGTGTGCCTGATTTTTCTGGTTCATTGTAAGAGCCCCACAATGGTCTATTTGTCAAATTTACATTTCACAAACTAATTTGTTAAAAAAGGAACCTCACTAATTTATTTCCTGTAGCAGTTTGTCAGTTTCTTCTAAACATTCAGGACCACCATATGCATTCCTGCAACTATAAAAGCTAATGTTTTGAAGTGACAGTCTCAAATTATAAGGTATTATCATCTCTATATAATTTTTGTACTTTATACAAATTGGCCTAAAAATGATACAAT
Source organism: Phainopepla nitens (assembly GCA_013400175.1). Classification (NCBI taxonomy): domain Eukaryota; kingdom Metazoa; phylum Chordata; class Aves; order Passeriformes; family Bombycillidae; genus Phainopepla; species Phainopepla nitens. The sequence goes on along the minus strand of VXBQ01010478.1, from coordinate 394,693 downwards.
TTTCCTTTTAAACTGTTCTAAAGAGTAAACAAAATAAAGTGTTTCCTATACTGTTGCATTTTTTCTTAATTTGTCAACATTTTTTGCTTATTTGAAGGGCAGTTTAATGTTGTGAGGTCACGTCTGTTGCAGGAATCATTATAGCATATGCTACAAAAAAAGTTAAGTCTGGTACCTTAACCCTGGCTTTCTTTCCCACTTCTTTCTCAGAAATCTTAACACTTCTGAAGTTATAATTTTTCTTTTTTAATACTCATGTTTTAATGTGGACCTTAAGATGTGCTCACTTCCTCCTCATTCTGCATATCTGAAAGAGATCCTCATGGGGTCTCCCTTACTCCTGTGCCATTACCAAAAGTTTGTTTTACCCAGAGATGGGTTGTACTTGCAGTCTCAGGAAGTGAGACTGCATGAACTGCCCCTAAATGAGAGCCACTGCACCACCTCCAGATTGCTTCAGTGATCCTTAAGTGCTCTAGCATGCAGTTTGTATTTTCAAAATCTGTTGTTCTTTCAAGGTCCAAGGGGTTACAGTGATTTTATAACTTTAACTGTACTGTGGCAGTCTGAAATGGCAAAACAAAATTGGAGAGAGATAATGGCAGGGGCAAGCTTTGTAGAGAGAAGTAAAATAACTTTTACTCTGGCTGTAGCTGGGAATATAAACAAGCTTTCAAGCATCATCTGAAGGAGAAGTACCAAATTGCAAGCCAGTATTGAAAGGATGAGTTCCAAAGTAGTTTGGCTTTATCAGTGGATGTAGCACAGATTTTATATTCTAAATGAATCTTTGTCCTTTGTTTCTGTCATTAGGCTGTCTCAGAGACCTGCTTGAAACCTTGTGTGGAAATAAGGCTGTTAGACATGAAGCAATGGGCTTTTCTGCAATTTCTTCACTCATCTACGATGGTGCTTAGTGACTGCTGTGCTGAACAGGATTCGTCTTCTTCTCATTACCCCTTCTCAGATCTGGTTTGTGTTCTCTCATTCCATCACAGCTAGGGGCAGATAAGGAAAGTTAAGACAACATGAAGGAAATGGTAAAGGCAATTGCCTGATCCAACAATTTCTCAGCCTGCAATGGTATGAATACTATAGATAATAGAGTCTTTTCAGAGGGAGGGAGAGAAATGAGAAGAGGAAGGATAAGGCTTGAAACAGGAGGGGTTGCTCTTCAAGGAACACAAAAGAATGAGCAAAAAGAAGCTAGTGGGAAAAAAAATCACTGGAGAGAAGAAAAGGAGAGGAAAAAAAATAGTAAGGGATGTTAAGATGACTCAACCTGAATGGAAGAGAATTTAACTGAAGGATAAAATTTGCAAAGAAAATAAACTAAATAACAGAGCAAAAGTAAAGAAAGATGTCTCTCAGCATTTTTCCCCCTAACTTAAAAAAAAAAAATCTTTTTTTCTGTTGGATATTTTTGCCATATATTTCTTTCCAACAACAAAAATAACATTTCTGGTCTGGACAGGCTTTCAGCAGTCATTGTTACTTTAAATCAAATACCTATATTATAAACCTGATAAGAATATCTCTTAATGTTGGACATACATATTTGGGGATTTCAGTGTACATTGTTTGTTTTAAAGTACACAGTGAAGTATTTGTAATTACTTGAGTCTCAAAATACTGACAAGGTCCAACTAGAGCCCTTTCCCAATCAAAGCTTTTCTGTCTTTACTCAGCCAGTTAGAAGGCAGCTGATGACTGTAGGGTCCCATAAAATGATGTATGAGCAAGGATTGCTCTGACAGAAACATTACAAGTTTGCATGCAAGCAAGGAGTCTGATATAACCAAATGAGTGGAATAGATGTACCTTGAATAGGTAGCCTGCAAATGGTCTGGAGGCACACCTGTCCCAGGTGCTGAGCATGCAGTATGCATGCCTTAGGGCTAACCTGTCAATTATCTGTCTTCTTTTCTTGGGAGAGTATGGAAATCAAGAGATTTTCATAGGGTGTAGCCCAGGATGCTTTATATTTGGAAGTTCAAATGAACTGATGACATCTTTTTAATAGTTTTATTCAGAATTTCCAGAGTGAACATTCCTAAGGAAACCTGAGGAAATTCACCTACATAGAAAACTGTCCTGGGATGGATATTTAGTCCTGCACGTGGGAATCTGGACTTACAGAGAAGATTGTAATTGACTGATAGAACTCAGTTTGTAGCATTTGTCTATGTGATAGCATTCATATTCATTTGAGAAAGATCCTGCATTTAACGTGGAAACCCTGGGAGGATCCCATTGACTCTGCACTTAACATGGAAACTCTTGATAGAGGAAGAAAAGAGAACTGTGACTTAGAAGTATCCTCACATAACACATCTCTCTTTCTTGCTTCCTGTTTTGTTTCTCTCTTGCTTCGTATAAAACTTTCCCTGTAACCAGATTTAGAAAATGGAAAATGTATCAAAATAACTGGATTGTTGTGCTGAAGTGAGGCTGTAATTCTGCAGCACACATCTGAGGATTGTCTAAGGGGTTTTTTTAATGTTTATTTAATGTTTTAAAGTTTTGGGGTTTGTTTAAAGGCATTTAAGCAAAAAGATAGCTTTCCACACCACTGTGATGTACTTAGGACGTGCAATAACAGACTATCAGTTCCTAAGAGCAGCCACATAAGATTTTGTGGCTCAAAAAAGAGCAGCATTTAGCATTTTAGTTCAACCTAGTAGTAATTCTTTGAGTCTTTTATTCTTAAATTCCTTAGATAGGTTTTTCACTGTGTAAAAACTACAGATTCAGAAGATGTAGCTTAACTTTCACCTTTCTCTTTGACTAAACGTACCCAACCATTGCAAGGAATCATGTCAAGGACATAAGCATCTTGACACAGGAGAGATTTGGTGCAAAATAATCTTCTTGATAAAGCACCTGTAAGTACAACATTTGCAGATCAAGATCTCTCCTTGTTTTGTTCTCTTAAACATTATGCTATAAATGCGGATGCCAATTTTTTCACTTGCAGGGCATTTTCCTTCCTATTCCCATTTGATATGAATTAAACTGGCATTTATTTCTATATAACCTCGTGGACCCTGTTTTTTTGTATTGTAGCAAGTGAAAACTGGGCTGTGGAAAAACATCCATCAGAAAACATTTCTTTTCTTCATGTGTCTTACCTGCTTTCTACCTACAAAGTCTGTGAATTCCTGTGCTGTGAAGGAAAGAAGTGTGCTGCCAGCAGCTCCATCCCCCAATAACACCAATCAATAAGATTCCAGGCTAAAAAAATATCTGACTACCACAGATTTCAGGTTTTAGTTTAATTTCTACTCCCACTTATTAGTTTCCAAATAACCCATCTTTTTACCTGTTTCATATTGGTTTCTCTGATGCCCTAGCAAGACCCTCAGGAAAAATACTTGAAACTGAAATTACAGAGTCTCCATTGTCCTTGCTGTTGCTTCTGAGTTATCTGACAGAATAGATTGTTGTGGGGGAAATTCTGATTTAACACAATTTAAATTAATAATATTAACTGAATGAAAATCTGCTTAGGAGACAACTTACCCCTCTGAACTCCCATTTCCTCATAACCTGACCACCAGGGGTAGGTCTGATAGTAATTTCCAAGTTACATTGACGCCAGTTTTCCTTCTTTTTACATCCCAATAGGGAATGAGAGATTCAAAGCTTCTGAGCATTACATTTACCGCCTGATTAATTTTATCAGTTTCCTGCCTGGAGGCTTCCCTAGTTAATTAGAAAACCTGATGACCAATCCTCTTTATTGATGGATCAACAGCTTACTGATAAGCCAAGGCAACCCATCAGCCTAAATGCCCATAATCTTATTTTGATTCCAAAATTTCCCTGCTTTTGTGAACTCCTTTCCCATGGAAAGTACTTCTTCTCATCCAAAACAGGTGAGTTATGTGTGAGAAGAAGAAGAAGAAAAGTTGCATTGTTTTACAATGTCAGGATTTAGAAAATAATTTATAAAATGCAAGTTCTATGGAGGCTCAAGTCAGATTGCTTTTTTGCAAGGCATTCTATCCAATGCTGTATCCCTTCCTTATTATGCAGGCATGAATCACTATTGTTTAATAGCCCATGGAAATAAAAAATTATTCTTTGCAACCATGTGAGGAAAATGATTTCTCTCTGCCAGGGTTTTGGTGAGATTCTATTGAGTTTCCATATCAGTTCTTCACTGAATTTTCAGAAGACAGATATTAAAGCTGTCAAAATAATTTAATAAAATCTCTATCTTTCAAACACATGGTCTGAAGTCCTGAAAATTTAAGGAAAATGCTTTTGAAACCTTTTGACTAAAGAAGAGAAGAGCCTTGCTGGAGATCCAGGTGAAGTCAAGCCTGAGGGGCAGGGGTTTCTGACAGCTTCCTGTCAGCTCAAGGCAAGTCAGAGGAAGTGCCAATCTTTGTGTGCACTTTGCTTAATGTTGTAGTGTGCAGATTTTAAATTAAGTCCAAGTAGGGGTTGTAAATGCTTCAGTATCTGCCTTTGAATGCTCTTGGACAGCTGAGTGAGGTTGCATGGACAAGGAAAAGGAAAGGCACGGTATCACAAAAGAGGTATCTTCATGGTTAATTCAGGAACAAAGACACTTCTTTGGGATGTTGCATGACAATAATTTCTCCACTACCACCACATATGTATTTTGGACAAGGATAAGCAGCAATGAATTGTTGTAAATAAAGTTATAAGACAGTGAGCTATGAATCTCCCCAAGGCGATAGTCTCGTCTAGACTCTTGTTGATCAGAATTCTGAGTTTAATTCCATAATCTTCATGCAATTCAGATGATCAGACCTTCTTGTGCTTATTTTGGTATCCTCTCAGGCTGAGATGCAACATCTTCTAGTCTAGGCAATGGACTGCAAAAAGCACTCAGAAATAACAGCTGAGATGTAATGCTAGAAACACACACCTCTCTACCAAGTCCGGTGGTTGACTGGGCTAGCATGCAACCTCTAGTCTGAGGGAAAAGAAAGTATGATACCACAAACCACTTGTGATTTAAATACTTACACCATAGCTGTCTTTCAAACACTGCTTCACATCTACTTCAATTGCAAATGAAACTAAAATCACTTGCCTGCTCTTCTCTCCCGCTCGGCTCTGTAAACTGAGGCTGCCTGAGCAAAGACACAACAATCATAGACCACTTCTGAGAGTCCATGGTTTGAGAAGTATCTCACATCCCTTTTTGCTGTTTGATGGGAGATCTGCCAAGACAAATGTAACTTGAGATATGTTAGAGGATACTGAAGTCTCAGAAACACAGGACATCAGGTAAAAAACCAGTGTTGAACAGACATCAATCTGTTTCAGAGATAGAAACGCTGAAAAATAAGCCTGGTTAAAGGAAATGATAGATCACAACCTGGCAGCTGAGCCAGGAATTTACTAAGCCAAAATTGTTTGAGGAACACAACTTCATGAAATGTTTTTTGTTCTCTGAAGGCTCAAGTCTGAAACCTAGTTAGTTTTTGTCAGCAAAATGAGACCATGATATCTAGAAATAGTCCTGTGACTTTAAAGATCACTTTTGCAAACACAGCGCTGATTTTCTATAAGTATTTAGCCCATACTTCTACTTTCAAGGGCCAGTTAGAATCTCAAGTCTATTTTTCCCTGTTAAAATGAATATTTATTGATACAACCATATATTTCTAAATTTGTTGCTGAAACATCAAAGTATGTCTAATGAGATTTTAAGTAACTTCTTCTCATGACATAACCTTTAATGTATATATCAAGTTGTCTAAGCATGAAAACAATGTGCTAAGCAAAACCAAGCAATTTCTTCCTCTTCAGTTCCTGAAAGAAGATTGTAATGCTGTGCTACAGTGTAATGCAGATGGCCAAAAGTACTTCCAAGACTTTTACAGTAAGGTGCCTTTACTGTGCAGGAAGAAGTCAGCTCCTTTGTACTTAAGATAAATTAAGGAATGTATGCTTTTCTGTGTTAAATCAATCCCAGTCTTTGCAAGTACTTATAGAAAATTATTAAGGCTGCAGTTTCAAGAGTATTTAGCGATATACTTATTACTACAGGGATCTGTTTACTACAGGTATCTGAAAGGAAGAAAATCCTAATAAATAAATTTAAGTCTGTGGTTTCAGGGACTGTCATTGCAAACAACAAAGGTATTGGTTAACTTAATGACATGAGATAGCCTAATTGCAAAATTGCACTGACCTGGGTGAATCCTGAATTTCCCACAGAAAATACTCTTTCTATTAGCTATAAAACCAATTTTACTACAGTAAAATGCTGCTGTCTTCGAATTTATAGCACTCTCACCTTTGTCAGAGTTTTCCAAACTCAGATTTTGTTGTACAAAAATCATCTTTTTCTCAAATGTTTTTACTTTTCTCTAATGTAATTTAGGATTTGATTTTCATCCTGAAGCTGCACAACTTCAGTGGAATAATAATCAATTTTGTATTTTACCCTCTTAGAATGTGGCAAGATTGGGCAATTTCAGAGAACTCCTTTTACTAAGCCTTTAAACGTTTTGCTTAGTGATTTCTCATCTTCATCAAACATTGCAGACTGAGTCACTGAATTTTTAATTACATTCTAGTAATTTGAATTCCTCCTCTCTGCTTTTCAGGTCTCCTCTCTTCAGAATGAAGAGACAATAATTGCATTTACCATCCCTTAAATTTTGTCTCTCACTTCAGTAGTACCTATTATTCCTTTTATTTCTATTAGTTTATTAAAATGATTTGATGCATTTTTTCACTTCCATTTTCCACTGCTGCATAGTATTTATTTACAAGGGATCCCTTTTATTCTGTTTAAAAATGGTAATGACTATGAGACCAACAATATCTTTCCCTGAAAAAGCCAAAAGCTTGGGTTTTGTTAGTGAACAACAGGCTTTACGGTTAGAAAGACACATTGTTCAGTAGTTTAAGATTTTTATTTTTCTTGTTGAATTCTCTGTAGACTTATTATTAAGCTGATTTCTTAAAATTAATTAAAAGAAAAGGTCATTCTTTTAAAGTGTACATGTAACTTGAGTTTTGAGAAAAGTGGTAAGAAAAGATATAATGGGATGTGCAGAACTATAAGGAGGAGTATAATGGGGGGTTAAGGGCTAGATAGCAGCCAGGGAATGTAAGGCACCTCTATTTTCCTTCCAAATTTTAGCTAGATCTTAACCAAAAATCCGGAAATCACCTGTGCTGTGTAAACTAGTAAGGAGAGGAGAGACAGAGCTGATGGGAGTGGACAAGTGTCTCCTTCTGTGTTGTCTTGTATGAGGAGTTCAACCCAGTCCAAAAACCACAGCATCACTTAAATCTGCATTTATTGATGTGATTGTCCTCAGACAAATTCCTAGGGCTACTGTGCTTGCAATAGCAGCTAATTCATTCTACCTGAACAAGTGCTTTTTCTCAGTAGAAGGGATGCCCTCTTTGAATGCAGGCATGTCAAAATAGCTCCCTTTTTCTACATGATAAACTCTGTTACACATCAATCCTGCTGTTTCCAGACCTCCTGAGGGCATTTGAACTGTTTGGTGATGAAACAAATCTAGGCAGTTGGAGAATCACTTACAGACAATTTCAGTGAAGGTAATGAACCTGTGGATGGATGCCTTTTCCTAGCTTACCAAAACATGCAAAGTATGACATTTCTCAGTGGACAATATTTCTATAAATTATTCATATGATGCAAACTCTTACTGGGTTGTGAAAACTTTGTAGAAAATCACTAATGTCTATCAGTGGCTTCCATTCCATAAATTTTTTCTCTCAACTCCTATATAAAGGCAGTATTATGCTTTTCTTTATTCATCACTAACAAATAAAAGCATTTTTGTAATGAACTCCAATTGAAAACTAAATCTAAGGCTTACCTAAGTGGTGCATTGTATTGTGGCATCATGATCTCTCTTCCAACTCAGAAGTTGAATTCTGTGATCTCCTATATTAATTTGTTCCATAGAAAAAAGTCCTTACATTTTCTGCGAAAACCAAACACACAGGTTTTGGGGAAAAAACTATATGGTCCAACCAATTATACACAGAGAAACAGGTTTGATATAAAATATAAATCAGTCCAATTTATCCATCATTCACGCTTAATGTTAATTGGGTATATCTGGAAAAAAATACTGCATCTGAATCTGGTGTCTCTACTAATAAGATTATGTAGCTTTAAACCTTAGTGATCTTTAATACTCATGCTTCTGCTAGTTTCCTCATGGAAATGAGGTTTGACTTCCAAGGATCAGTAGAGACTTTGAGTGTTAGCAAATGAGCACGTGCTCTTAATGTATATTCTATTGGATGTGTTGCCCAGTCATTACATTGAATTCAAATCTTTGCTCATACTTGAAAGGAGCCATCAGTAACAAAATAATTCTAAATATAATGCTAATATAAAACAATTCTGGGAGGAAATTTTCCTTTTACTCCAGGGAAATTAAAAATGCTTACCTGAACTCAAGATTCGGACAAATTATATATATATATATATGGATTATTTGATTTCTGTAGGAAACAATCAAGTTAGGAAATGGTGGAAGAAGATTTTTGGTTCAATTTTTTTTTTTTTTTTATTTTGTACAGCCATCTTCTGTGTGTGTATTGTAGTTGTTTACCATGTAATCACTTGGTAATCTTTCACAGGAGTTGTGCCTCATTCAAGAAGAACAGAGACTGAGGTATGGAATGAATAACAGACTTATAATAACTAAGGTCATTAGACAGAGGAATATTACTTTCTTTGTTAGAAATCTGGGATATGTAATCCACAAAGCAGAAAGTTTTGTTGTTATAGTAACACTTTGGGATCTGGATGCAAACTCCAGCATTTTCTCAAATACTTGATAGGAGTTTCTTATTTTCTTGCAACTTAGCCTCTGAAATACATGAAATTCATTGATAGGGTCTTATAAAAAATCAATTGAGTGATCTTTGTGGAATATTCCTTTGAATTAATACACAATAGGGAACCCTAGGTGCAAGTGAACAGAACAGTTTTGTATTTAGTGCAGAAGCTCAAAGGATGAGCTGTAAATAATGCATGATAATGCATCTTCACTGAGGATAGAAATAATTTTTAATGTTGTAATTGCTCATTCAGTGCCACTATTTACTGTGTGCTCCGAATGAAGCAGGAGCTCAGTAGAAAGAGCAATATGCAGTCAGAAACTTGAAATCTGTGTTAGTAAACACAGGGGGAATTAAAGCTGACCAGATCATCTGACTGAAGTTGACTCACATCCACCCACCATGCTTTACAGGGAAAGCTAACATATGCTTCTTTGAACTCATGAATATATAAATATCTTTAATGTTCTCTTATATAATTGGTTCTGCAATCTACCAATGAGCATGTTAAAATTTTTTACCCTTTTAGCCCATTTAATGAATGAAGCAGCAAAGAGTCTCTCCATGAATGTGTTAGTTTGAGATTGATTGGCATTTGCTCTTTTCCCACAATTGGTGGGAAGATGAGGAATGCTTTGAAAATTTCATTCTAGTTCTTGTTTTTCCTTCCTTTTTAATATTAATTAATAAACTTTTCTCTATACCTTAAGTTTAAGTTGGCTATGCTCCTTTTTTTAGTCCTATCTCACAACAGAAATTGAAAAAAATATATTCTCATAGATGCATTGACACTTAGCTAGTGCCAAACCCATGACAATAGATGACCAAAGTTTATGTGCACAATTCTGAATTATCTCAGTGCCTCTCAAATGGTATTAAATCTTCAGTCTGTCTACCACAGAGTCACCTTACACATGAGTTTGATTCATTTCAGAATCACACTTAGTTTTGGGGTTTTTTTGCAGACATATGATATTGACAAGTATGACAGGATTTCCTCTTGTGCTTCTTCCAACAGATGGATTCTGCTTTTAATAGAAAGACTTTATTACTGAGTGCATGTATTTGCAAGTTTTGTTATCTTGATTCTTTCCTTCTCCATTAATTTTCTTGAAGAATTTACTTTCTGCCTTCTGTGACATCCTTATTGTCTTTCATGTTATGTTATTCCTGTAGTATGTCCTAATCCTTCGTGCAGGTCACTCCTGAAAGACCAATAAGTAGGTTATTTCATACTAAGCAGTTTTAAAGAAAAACCTCATCTTTTCTATATGAACCAATAATTTCTAATATGGATCCGTTTAAAGCATTTTAATGAAATCCAAGTTTATCATATTTATCCCAATTCCTAACCTAGATTTAAAAAATCCAATAATTTTGTAAAAAAAAAGAATCCCAGAAAATTATTTAATGTTTTGCACAATCTATTTTCTGTAAATTCAGATTTTATATGATTCTTTAGCTGTCTAATACTAAAATAACCCCAAGCAAACCACAATTCAACAGCACAAAACCCATAAAAATACCATTCCTACTATTTTAAACTCTACTGAGAATTTTACTTGAATCCTAATGCAATTTATTTGACAGTTTTTCCTGCTATTTTAATGCATGTGTGTGTGTCTTAATGTGCTGGTATGTTCCATGACAGTCCCTTCTGTTTACATCTGATTCTCTTTCATAAAATTATAATCTATTCATTGCCTATTTATATTGCATATATTTTGTTGAAAGTAACCTTGACAATAAGAAAAAAAGAGAAAAAAAAAGGCATAGTTCTGGTGAGTTCTATGTCTGGCTGCTTTGCTTACTCTAATATTGGCTTGATTTCATCAACTGGAATGTTTTGGTAGCAATTGTCTAAGGGTCAATTTGCTGTAGGGCTGTCCTGTCCTTTTAGATGGCATTTAATTTTTAGTTGTATAAAAATGTTCTGCCTCTTACGTGGTGTTCTACAAATGCCTTATGACATCTATCCTGAATGTCTTTTATGGCAAAGGAATGCCTGACTCCCCTATGTCTTTATTCATTAGACTGTAAAATATATGCAGTGCATTCTATCCTCTATGTGTGTTTTGCATGTTTATAAATACAGATCAGTTGATTTCATATTTCTCTGCAAGTCAGAGTGTAAATCTTTCTGTCCTTTATACTCTGATAAACATAATTGCAGATTTAGTCAGGGCAGATTTCCTCACCCTCTTTTCACTTACCAATTCATGGTACTTGCTTTCTTGTTTTAGCATATATTTGTAGGATATAATCATTATACCACCCTACCTCATTTAATCACTTCTATTGTTTTTATATATGACATATTAGCTGGAATGGCAATACCTTACTATGAAAATTATGTATGGATAGGCCCATGGGCTCGAGAAGCTACGATATAAAAATATATTTTTATATACAAAATTCTGTAAACCAGAATGTCACTTTCTTTTCTTTTTGCAACAAATTACTATTTAGAAGATCAAATTTGTATCATTCTTGTCATTTCCAGAAATAAAAATGTCCAGCCTTTTACCAATTACTTTAAGTTAGCTGTGTAAGTTATAAAATAATTACACGGAGAGGATTTATTTTCCTCTTTACAGATAAAAATGGTAGAGAACAATTCTCAGTTATACTTTTGAAAAATTTTACTCATTTACTTGCAGACAACTAGAAATCATGCCTTTTGTCTCTTTGTCAAGCCTTGAATCATGTAGAACACCTGCAGATATTTTGCAATGAAACCCTAAATTAAGAGGTTAGTGCTGATTCTCTCTTTATTAATAATTAATTTTATTGTACTGGAAAAAGCTGGATCACTCGGTATCTATTAAAGGTTTAAATTTCTGCAGTGGCTTAGGATACTAGAAGCCTACAAAATTTTGTTGTCATTTCTCTTCAAGAGCTTACTTGCCGTAAAATAGACATGAAGGATTCAGATGTTCAGCATTTCCAGTACAAAATCCAGCATTTTAGGATAGATTTTCCCAGCAGTGAGTTGAGCTAGACAGCTGGATACTGCTGTTGAAAACTGTTTGCACACTTCATTCCTCAAGTATGCACACATGGGATCACATAATGACAGCTGGATGTCTGGAATTGCATGCAGGTTCTGTACTTTTAACTCATGCCATATCTAAAATAACAGTACTTTGATTTAGATCTCGTTTACTGAGATTTAAGTAATTATAAGAGGGTCTCAAGAAGGCTCACATTATTACCATAGTTCAGCCAATGGACAATAATTTACTGAGCCACTGTAGTTTGATTCAAGTAGGCATGAAAGCTCTGCTTCCCTATCTGAAAACCAGAGATAACATTCCCTCTCAGTTCTCATGAGGACACTGTGAGGATTAAAGTTTGCACACTGCTTCAAAATGTAAACTACTACATAGAATGAATCCAGCCCTAAAATTATGCCACAGTTTGGAAAAGATAGGTGAACATGTGCAGTCTTCCAAAGAAAGCAAAGCAGTCATGTGAAACATGAATATTTCCTCTCCAAGATGCACAAGTGTGGTGTGGATCTCTAAATACTAGAAAGTTGACAGAAGGGTCAAATCTCTACAGTGTGAGAAAATAAACTAGATACACATTACAATAATGTCTTTTGTCTGATTTGGTGTGTGTGTCTTTAATGTGCTGGTGTGTGCATATTTATGCATATTTCTTATGAAATTTTTGTGAAAAATTATCTGACAGACAGTTTGATATAGCTGTGGAAATGAACTTAACTCCACAGCCATTCTTTGAACAGCAGGATTTATTTGTCATTTATCAAAGTTTAATATATGCAGTCTGCCTCATAAAGAGCAATAGTGAGGAAACGGGAGTGAGGAAAAGAGTGAAGCATACCACAGGTTATGCTTTTAAAACTGTCCCAGCCTTACTCTGCTTGCTCTGTTTAAAAAAATGATGATCAAAGGACTGAAAGTGCAACATCCTTTGAGAGTTGCCAGGCAAGTGCTCTGATGACTGGCTTTTGTGCAGCTCAAGCAGCAGGCTGTTCTGTGCACGATCTGGACTCTCATTATCGCTCATCTGTCAAACCTGCTGCTGTGGAAAGTGCTGGGGTGAAGGTCAACTTGTAAAGTAGCAGCAGTAGAAGCAGACATGTGCTCAGCTCTTTAGTGAGTTAGTTGTCAGTTCTTATTCTCTAATGCAGTTAATCCCCCCTTCAGGACTAAACTGGTGATGAATGTTGTTCCATTCCTTTGAACTCTGACCTGTCCACAGGAGGTGCTAAAGGAAGCTTTTTATTCCCAATGACTGCAGGAACTTGGAAACCTGTGACTGAGGGATGATAAATGGATGTAATTTGTCCTTTTGGGAAATCCAGAAGAGTCAGGTTGCACAACAATTTTTTTCAAGATTTAAGGGGGAAAAAAAAATCCAGTAAAGATGTATCTGGTAATTTTGGTAAACTGTGAGTGCACTGCTTTGTCATATGGTGGCATTAATATCATACTGTCACATTAAAGATGGAAAGGACTCAGTATATCAACTAATAAGTTCCTATGTGCAAGGCTGAAATGTTTTTCACGGAGCTTATCCCACTATTGGCTGATCAAAATGCTACTCTGTCCTGGTGGAAGATGCCTAGGAGTAAATCTGCTTCAAGATAGTGAATGTCTCCTAAATTTTGTCATTAAAGACCTATTCTTGCCCTCTCACTGAGATTCATAAAGGTAAATAAATATCTATTTGAAACCTCCTGCAAATCCTTAGCCAAAGACAAAAATATCACTGGTAGTATAGGTCTTGAGTTTTCTGTAATCATTCTTTATAGGCTTGGAGTTTTTTGGTTTGGGTTTTTTTTTTGTCTTTTTTTTGTTTAATGTAAATATTTGAAGTTTAAATATCCATGGAATATTCTTTTTTTAAGTAATGTACATAGTCAGACTGATAATTCAGTTGAAGTTTTGCACGTATTATGGTTTCTGGGGAAAAAGCATATTACCTATTGACAGCTGGGTATTCCTGCCAAAAATATTTTAATCACGTTAAAACTGGAAAACTCTTTCAAATTTCTGGAGAACCCAGAGCATGTTTGATTCTCAAATGCTCCGTTATGATATTGCAAGTGGAGCTGGGAGTTCCCTGCTAGTATTATCTGCTATAGTGAGATTTTTGCTGGGTTTCTCAAATATTTTTTGCCTGAATTTTTTGTCACAGATGCAACGTTGATTCAGTGGTACAAAATTACTTACCAACTTTATTTTGCTATTATCACACTGTTCAAGACAATGTTATGCAAATAAGGGGTCTTACTTTATCAGTACCTTAATCACTCATGGAGGTAGCATCTAGCCTGCTTCCTTTCTTTTAGCCATTAATAATTTCGGGATCTGAGCCTGATCATAGTCTGACAGTGGGCATAGGTGCTATTCCAATTGGAAATAGGAGTCCCCGCTCTCTGAAGAATACTGTCTCAGGTCTCTGGCATCACCACCTGTCCCTGAAGCCACCTGTGTCAGGCTGGAACTAGGTGGAAGGTGGGACTCAACCACTATTAGGGCTCAGAATTGGTGTTTGAGGTGAAATACCCTTTATTTAAAAAAAAAAAAAATATTGTAAAAAAACCATATTCCTTTGCAGTAACACATTCCACAAAGTTATCCTGGTGTTATGTTAAGTCTGTCTGAAAAGATTTCTTCGATCTTGGATAGATTTTGAGAGCAAAAGTTCACAGACAATTTGCCCTGGAGAAAGTTTTTGCTAAGTGCTTTCACTTAGGATATAGAAATACAGCATTAAGTCCCATCTTCCTCAGGCACAGATTAGAAACTAAAATTTCATGCATGTTATGAGTATCAGCCCCTCTGAAGTTGGCCATCTCTCCCAGAACTCTTGAAAACCTGTTTTGTTCACATCAGGAACTGAACACAAATGACAGAACTCTGACATTTGTCATAAGATGGAAACTTTGTTTTCCATCCAGCTGTATATTTCAGGGAAAAGAGACAGCAAGCACTCATCTTTATTTTTTGTATATAAGTTGAGAATGAGATGCATTTAAAAACTATTTTGCCAGATACTTCTGTGGGCTTTAGAGTGGTCAGGAGACACAGTAAATGTTGTCTGGAACTGAGATAATAAAATCACTTTACAATTTATTTTATATAAGCAAAGACTCCCTTTATTTCTATAACAGTAGCCTCCTTTCTGAGGAACTGAAGTATGTAACACATTTTTGCAAATTCTTGAGATAGAATAAAGCAACGTGGCTCCTTCAGATTTAATGGAGTTGAGCTGCTTTATACCAAGTCAGCAGCTGTCTCCTGTGCCTGATGATTCTCAGAGGTTTAGTTTGGATATTTAGTCTCTCACTAAGGTAAGATGTGATGTGCTATTACAGAGTTTGTCTTGTCAGCCAAGTCAGACTGAGTAAATGGCCCTGTGTTAGACCTTCAGGGGACAGCTCCACGAATTCCCCTAGCTAGCCTGGAAAGCAGAGTCCTTCTACAGGTGAACTTGGACATTTGTGAAACAAAAACGTAACACAAATTAATTCAAAACTCTCCGATATTTTCCTCTTCCCACTGAAAGAACTGGATGCTTTTTTTATCTCAGTATTTTGTCCTGAAGATTCCTCTTGCTGAAAGAATAATGAGGAATCATGGGTGTGGTATTTTGAAGTCTAGTACTATCCTTGTTTGCGCGTCACAGTTATGGTTACTGTCAGACATCTGCCTCAGCAAATATCTCAAGGACTGATGGTTTAAAATTACTTTTGCTGTTGTATAAGGTTTTTTTTAACTGAATAATTACAGCCATCTTTCTGAAGGCAGTCTAAGTACAAAATGCCTCTATCTGTGCAAAAACAAATTAATGAATACTAGAAATTATTAGAAATATTTCACTCTAAATCAGTAATTGACAGTTGGCATCATTTTTCTGAGTGAGAGCTTGTCTGATGTTCCTTTGCATTTTCCCTTAAAATAAAGTCATGGTATGAGGAATGCTAATTAAAGACCATAAATTATACTCTAGTGAGAGTGAAAAATCTACTTAAATTCCTATAGTCCTAATTTTAGAATTATTGAATAAATCTGCCTTGCTTCTAAGTATTAGCTTCTTTTTAAGTGCTTTAATTTATTTATCTTCAGTAGAGTTTTAATTTCTTTAGGATTTTATGGGGAGATAGAGTGCCATTAAAATTATCTGATAAAAAATTAATAAAATATGAAACAAATAACTTTTTTTGTTTTATTGAAAATAAAAACATATCAAAGGTGATGTGGTAATAGTCAAAGCTAAGAGGCAGCTGAACTTCACCAGTTTACTATCTACATGTTGGGTTTATTTTTTTTAGCTATATGAATATCTCATATATCTACAAAAATAAAGCTGCAGTTGTGAATGCAGTGACCTATCCTGCTATGTATACCACCATGGGTATGTGAAGCCTTGGGAATCTGATGGAAGTTGTTCCTGATATCAGTTGTTGCACTTTTATTCTGAAGTTTGGTGTGACAGTGTTAAAGGATTTAAAGAGGTGTTTTTCACCATAAGCAACTCCTCCAACTGCTAAAGTATCAGGGGACAGTCAAGCATTCTAACACATGAAGCATGTTATTTTGATCTTCTGTAAAGGGTCAGAAGAAAGGGTGGCGCAGCAGGTTTTGAACAAAATATTATGCAAAATGGATTCAAGCAGCTAAACTTTTGAAACAGAGTATAAGTGTGTCTGGTGCCTTAAACATCTGGGTGTTGAACCCTTAGTTGAACCTCTGATCAACAGCACATGCTTCATGTATGTTTCAGCAAGTTTTTCTGCCTTTAAAAGTGGAAGCAGTGGGAATAAGGTTTCAGCTCTTCAAGTGTTTTTTCCCTTTTTCACTCTATGTGAAAGTGTCAAAAAGAGAATGGCCACAATAAATATACAATTATAATTTAGTGGTGTTTGCAGTTAAAGGCAGTTTTCAACAAGTTTGTGTGCAGCAGTCACTGCTGCCAATAAATGAGCCATGTGATTCGATACAGAACCCTCTATACAAATATATTAAAATTGAATATTTTATTGAAATCATGGACTCTGTGGTAACTGTAGGTAAGTAATTATTTATAATGATAGAACCATATTTATGGATTTACTGCATCCCACTGATATAAATAAAATGTGTTATCTCAATTGCTCTCTCCTATCTGAACCTTCTCAGAGAGCAAAAGAAAGGTTCTGTATTCATGGAGAAATTATGTTTCTTACAATAATGGTATTGCAAATTTGTTTGGTAATGCCCTTCTGCATATTTTGATTCACCCATAAGAAAAGCATAACTAAATCTACAGGCTGTTCATATTTTGATTTTTGTTGATGTTATTAACAAAGCTGCTTTTTTATGGACAAATTCCACCATATTTCTCGTGTCTTCTGAATTGGTACCACAGTAAGGTAAAAGCTATCTATATCAAATGTGAATGAATCATCAGGGTGTTGAAATTTTAGAGTACAGTGATGAGCCCAAAACAAAGAAATGAATAGAACTGAATGTAGACACTATTTCAAAACAAATTGTGGGATTTTTTTTTAATTTGTTTTATTGTAAAGTAAAGATAAATATAGTATTTTTTAAAAATACTAGTGTAGTATTTTCTTGATATTATTTGGTAACTGTTAAACCTTTCAAACATGGAGCATGTGTGTGATCACTCCTGCAGTTCTAAATCACTGCTTTAGTTCTGCTAAAAGAGTCAGTTTTCTAAGAAGAAATGAAAGCAGTTTTGAGAAAACTGTTTTACAAAACTAACACTGGAATTTACCATCTCTACCCTGTCACAGATCATCGTTAAACTCACATGAATCAGAGAAAAAGTTATTTCTTTGTTTGTTGCCACTACTGTTGCTGATATATTGCTGCAGATCTCCTCATGATACCAAAGTTTTTCTCTGGGGTTCTGTGTTACCTTTGTAGAACTATGTGGGTACAAAAACACGAATCATGCTTCAGGTCGTCATTTGCCAAATGGAGTTAGACTTTGTCAGGAATTGTTGATTGGTGCTTGGAGTTATTGCTGCATGCATAAAGTTGGGGTATTCGTAGGCTGACTGACTAATAAAGGATATTTGATGACAGCTGCACACAGAGTTGCATGAATAATGATATTTTTTGGTTCTGAGGCCAACCAAAATCATATTTTTGAAAAATGCTGAAGTGAAAGAGTAAAAGAAAAATCGAAAACGTCTTTTCCCTGACCAAAGGTGTTTTCCATAGGAAAAAAACCTGTGATTTGTTTGAAACCCATTATTCCTCCCCCTTTTTGTTTTTCAGAACATTGATTTGCTGCTAGATAAAAAAGTTCTGCCTAGCAACGTTCAATGCCGATACAGCTAGAAAAGCCTTTATTTATTCAGAACGATAACTAACCACACACAGTAATGAGAGATACTGCTAGATACAGCTCTTTTAAGACTGATGAAGAATTCAGATTATAAAGCCATGTTACTGAGGTTCTTTTTCCAGCTCAGTGTTTATGTACACTAGATTCTTCAGCAAAAGTCTCTGGATTCCTCTCTAATGAGATATATGTTCTAATAGATGTTCAATACAGAGAGGCTGGTTTTGCTGGCACAGGAGATCTGTTTAGCCACCACATGAAAATGCATTCACTAAAGCCCCTTTTATTTTTACAATAAATTGACTGAAAATAATTCACACATCTATCTCTCACACATTCCTTCGAGGCAATATGAAGCCCACAGAAGACACCTACGATGACCAACTGCTTGGACAATGCAGCTTGCCTGTCCTCAAGAGGCTCTGATGAGGTTGTTTTATGTAGGCTGCCCTATTCCATATCTTGATGACCTCTTCTTCCCATGTTGATTGTATGAATCTTCCCTTATTTATACATTCATTCTTTTCAGCATTTTCAATTTTGTTATCCCAGTTGTATCTCACTCTCTAAATCCAAGCCACCTCTACTCCCGTCTCCAACTCTCTAACTCTCATCTTCAGTCAGGGAATTGAATTTCTTGCATTTCCTCTCAAATACTGGGTTCCTTACTCCTTTCTGATTTTACCTTTGAAACTTCTGGTTTTGTGGTTTATGACACATTCTGGCCAGAATACTGCAATATTTTATTTCAATTATGTTTCCTCAGAATAAGTGTCACTGCAGAAATATAGTTTGCAAGGAGATGCAAATATCTTTTCAGCTTTTAGTAAAAATGTGTCCAAAGTCAATTAAATTCCCCTTTTTTTAAGTGCTCAGAATATTTAGAAAATACAGATTTCAGAATACTAATGGCATGTGTGTTCATATTCTTAACTTTAATCTCCTTGATTATTTAAATTTCTTTCAGAACAGGAAGTTGAAAATATAAATAAACATAAACTAGTTGTCTTGGGATGGTTTTCAGATTTTTTAGCACTCAATCAGCAGTTTAAAAGCCCATCAAAGGTCAAGCATGAACATTTTTATGTCATAGAAGGACCTACTTAACATTTAAATTCAATTCTTTAAAATTTTTTTTCAACTATCACATTAACAATGTCCTCTAAAATAAAGCCCTGTCCTCGGGTACCACTTAAGACATTTTATAAAATGGATATTTTATCAATAAATTTTCTAAAGACAGGAGCAAATTTCTCTAACACGCGTTAAGAGGATTTTCATGGGCTGAAGTTCACAAAGATGCTGCTGTGGAAGCAGGGGCACATGACAACTCAATGTGCACAGATAGCTCCATCATATGAGACAGCTCTCCACTCCTTGGCTAAGCTGATGCAAATGCAGCATTAAGGTGAGCCCCATCTGTTTTCAAAATGGATGGCTACTTTTATTTACAAGTACCCAGCTAAATATCTGCAAGATATTTATACCACAATATGCTTTGGAGTTTTATGCAGCCTGGCCTCTCTAAACCAATCCTGGTGTCACTTTCAAGGCCAAGAATTACTTCAGCTGCCACAATATAGCTCCAGATAGGCATCATTCTGAACAGCGAAAAAAGCAGCAATTAATGCTGATACCACTCCTCCAAAAACAAATTGACCAGGGATGAGTTCTATTAGTGGTGGAAACAGTCACTCTTTTGCCTCCACAGGACCCACAAATGAGCAAAAACCAAATGAATTTTTCGGATTTGGGATCAAACATGATGTTAATGCATGCATACTGTGTATGCATGTTTAACTGAGATCTAACACACAAGTGTCCCTGCTAGTCCTCTGCAGGACCTAGATGAGAACATCTAAGGTCTGAATTCCTTTAGTTCGGGAAGCAGGAAAGAATAATAACCTCAATTGTTTTAATTAATCTTGATTAACAGCAATATTCTTAATTGCAAGAATATACTGCAAAGCCCATTGCAAATGGCTTTACAGATATGTCAGCACAGGTCTCACTAATTCATCTTCTACTTCCATGTACCTCCCTCTGCCTCATCTTGGTTGGTCAATAGGAGGTCATATTTAGTTTCCTACCCTTTGCAGCTATTCCTCTGGCCTAAATTATTTTTAGTTTCTGTGTCTGTGACTGCTGCTCTTTCCATAAACACAGTGGACTGTGTTTTAGCAGAACAATTGACTTTCCACTTAGATTAAGGAAAATGAGAAAATAAGAGACAAATAAGCAAGCTCCACATGACAGACAAAGAACAGTGTTTGTCACTCATTCTGACAACAGGTGCCTTGAGCCAGTCTGCCCTAAATAGGAGGAAGGATAAGATCTCTCCCACTTAAAGAGAAAGAAAAGGAGCAGACAACAACATGAACATCTCACACATATAATGTAAAAACCTGAAAATTTAAGTCTGCCAAGTTATCCTGCCTTAAAGAAGTATCCAACACTTTAGAATGAAATGTTCAGTGTGCAACCTGTAAATCTGAAATAGCTTCAGGTGGGAAACCAGAGGGTTGAGGAGTGAGAAAAAAGGAGAGATGCATATAGGCTATTTTAAAGAATGCAAATCTATCGTGGAGGTGTGTATTCAGTTGGTGCAATTCCTTTTTAGAAAGATCCTGGGGTTAAAAGGGAGTTTTATCTCTACCCCTTGGTCTCTAATCTTGAGATTAGAGAATGCCCTGATTTTTGTCAGAACAAACTAGCTAAATCATGGGAAGCATATGCAGACACTGGTTGCTAAACCAGGAGGATTTGACTGACAAAGTGTTACTGTAGATTATGGGACTAGAATTTAGGAGACTAAAGTCCAGTTCCTAACCTGCTAAATTAAAAAAGGCATTCTACGAAGTCAGAAGGACTACAGGTCAAAAATGTGTACAAGGCTCAGCAATTATTCAAATAAAAAGTTTGAATCATATGTAACTTTCATCTTAGCCTTCTAGGAATGGTTTCCATAGCAAATTAAATAGACATCTTAGAAGGAGCTTGACACTTATCAGCAAGTAGTATTCTGAAGTTAAAAAAAATAAAGGGCTGAAGTGGAATAGTTGAAATTTAAGCTGATTTGACCTTGAAAGGGAAATGAAAACATAAAAAGCAGAACAAAGCGTGGTGCTATGAAGAACTTATACATTGTTGATGGAATAGGAAGTAAAGACAGTTAAGTATCATCTATAAATCTAAGTCTGAAACTGAATTAATACTTTCCTGTTGTTGTCTGTGAGAAATTTTAGTGCACAGTAGACAGACACCATCACAGCAGATGCTGCTCTGAGGTAGCTGCTTTTCTGGATTAGTGAGGCAATTGCCAGTCCACATTACACAAAACTTTAATTTGTCAAATAGGCCTCAGCACGATATGACCTGAGAATCAGGAATGTGATGCTTATGTTCAAGAAACATGAAGATGTATTCCAAATAAACAGCAGGTTCATATCTCTGATTACAATAATAAAAAAAGTCTTTGAAACATGTTTTTAGGGATTGTAATAAATCTATAGATTTAAAAGAATAAAGGGATAGGGTAAACCACATATTTTTTGAAAGTTGTATATGATCTTTTCTAGATTTCTGCTCTTGTGAACTTCTGGCTTTTCCTGTTTTTTAGAAAGTAATGATACAGCAGAACTAATCTACTTCAAGGAAGTCTTGGACATGATACTGCACCAGAATTTACTTTTTTCTAAAGCAGACAGATAAGGTGGCAAAAAATTGGTTCATGTGGAGAAAAACTCTTGCTTACATTGAAAGAGGAATTACCAGCTTGAAGAAAGACTACTAAAGGGAGTTCCTCAAAGATCAGCCTTGATACTAGACTGAGCTAATATCTTCATGTATTATCCTGCCAGATACAAAAATATTTTAACACCATTTTCTGATGAAACAAAATTATTAGCCTTTTTTAAAGTAAAGGGTAGTTGGAGGAAACACAAAGGAGTTGGATGATCTTGAAAGCTGGAGCAATGGTAATGGGATAAAGTACAGTAGTGCAAAGTGCAAAGTCATGCACTTGTGGATTAATGAAAAAAGATTCCTCTATGAATTGGAGGATTATCCACTGAAAATAACAAAAGAATAAAAAACATAACTGAGTTAATACAGAACAGAAATAATAAAAGCCATTATACAATGTATCTGTGAAAAAATGAACATCCTAGTCTCAGGAAATAGAGTTTGAGGCATTTATGAGAGAGATAAGGAAAATTACCTAGAATATCATGTGTAAATAAACCACTCAGGTTCAAGAAAGCACAATTTAAACTGCTTTAAAAAGGGAGAGATCTGTAGGTAGGTAGAAAACCTATCTTATATGACCAAAAGAATTTAAGAAGTTCACTTTAGTAGGTGAAAAGTAAAAAAGGAACATGATTCATGTCCAGGAAGAGAAAAAGCATTACATTTGTATAAGATAGTCAATATTTGCTGGAAGCCTAAAATTAAAGCCATCAAAGGAATGACTTTCTAAAGTATTCTTACAGTATAAGAAAGTTTATTAGCTTAAAAATACAGCATACACATAAGTGATTAGAAAGCCTTCATACCGTAAGGATACTCCATATCATAAGATTCTTATAAGAGCAGGGGACTGGATGCAGTGAGTAGTTCTTTGGTTTTGTGTTGGTTGTGCATCAAGGAAAGGTTGGGAAATCATTTTCCTAAGGTGAAATTCACTTTGAAAGAAACTGGAGTAGCTGAAATCCTGCACAAACAGATCATTTGTAAATTGACATTAAAGGAATATGCCTTTAAATTTTCTGAAAGGTTCTTACCTTCCAGTATAAAATCAATAGGTCTTGATTACTTACTCTAGTTCCCCAGGTGGGAGTGTTTTAAACTTCTGAGACCATGATATCATAGAGTCATAAATGCACAGGACCATTTGGGATGTAAGGGACCAGTAAAGATCATCTAGTTCAATGCCTTTGCCATTGGCAGGGGTATTTTTTTACTAGATCAAGTCCCTTCATTTCAATAAAGTCATTCCAATAAGAGAAAGATCAAAAGAGATGACATTCTGAGGTGCAGAAACTGTGACCAAATTAAAGAATTTAATTTAGCTGTTCCGGAAAACAGAAAACTGGCAAGAATCTGGCAAGTTTTCTTGAGATACAGAAAGAAGGGAGGGAAATACCTGCTCTCCATTTTGCATGTTGGATAGCTTATGACGACATCATTTTAAGTATTTCTTACTGGAGTTTAGAATGTAATTTCTAATGGTAAAAGTAGTCCAATTCTGGAAGTAATTAACCTATAGTTTTGCAGAATCTCCATTACTGGTACATCTTTGAGAAGAGGGGCAAAACCAACATCAGTCAGAAACAACACAGCTATAAAAAATCCTGGGTTTAGGTAAGGAAATGGAAGGAAGCACAAATCTGAGCTTTTATGACTCTTCAGAACCAATATTAATTTCTTCACCTCTACTTTCAGAATTTGAGATGTATATTTTAAAAAACATTTTAATGTTTGTATTCTGCAGAGTAGAAATTCTCAAATGAGATTAAAAGAAAACTGATAATTTTCCATTGTGAAACATTATTTGTCCTCTATTATGATAAGAACCAAACTAGAAATTAAATAAATGTAAGCTTAGTATAGCATCTTATTTTATATAAGATTATTTTGTACAGCTGGATGACACAATTTAAAATGAAAAACATTAAATCTGTAGAATGATCACAAAGAGACAACAATAGCAGGCTGTCCTTGTTCATTGAAATTTTCCATCTCATGTAATCTCATATCTCCTATCCTTCCTTCTGCTTATAACGTTATTGTTAAAGTTTTTCACTTATATCCCAAATGTTGAAAATGTATATGAAAGGTACAAATACTGAAGAGGCAATTACATGAGTTTCAAGTTGTTTACAGAGACATCAATACAGAAATTATTAATAGAATAATAGTAGTTCCCTATATTCCCTTTCAAGCATCACAGAATAAATACTGAATACATTAATTATTTTGTCTCTAGTGATAAAACAATATTCATCTTGCTAAATAAGAATTAAAAATATTTTGTTACTATTCAATATAATCCTACTTTGCACTACAAATAACTAAGCTTTTTTTTAAGAAAATAAATAAAAGCTGATTAATTAAAGCAACAATTATCAATGCACATGAAACTTGTTAGATTTTTAGGCATGGTTAATTTTGTCTCTAAAAGTGTATGAGAAAAACTAATCCTTCAATCAGTCAATCAATGCACTTAATTGTTCTTGAACTTCACTGGAAGAATAAAATGCAATCATGGAAGTTACAGTACATGTCTGATGGTCTCAGCATAGACAAAAATCATCATTTCTTATTAATTTCTATGAAGCTTCATACCTGAAATATATAACTTTGCATCTTTAGTTCCTTATTCATTATTATTCTAGTATTCTGACTCCAGACAGTAACATCCATTCTCATATCTCTAAGAGGCTATTTTGTCCATGTGTGCTTTTGGTAAAATATTCCTAAACAGATGAACGCATTTTTGAAAGTGAGTTGTTAATTTACATTGTATAACTGGGGATATTGCTTATTATGTAAAAGTCTGAAATGGTTTGTCTATTTGATATGTTAAGATCAAACTCTACCAAAAGTGCTTATAGCTAATTAAAGTAGCACTTTTCCATTACAGAGATTTCTCTACTTCTGTCAATTTATTTTTTTTAAGTTCAGTGCATTGAAGTGAATAGAAAGACTCCCATTGTTAGGAGAAAGATTGTTCACAGCCTGGTCAATAGATAAAATCTTTTTCTTTCTCTTTCATCTTCTTAAGTGTCAATCCGTGCAGACTATTTAGTTAGAGTATTTAACTTTTCAACATTTAGTCTTTATATTTTTTTATCCTTCTTTGAATTTTTCTTTCACTTTTTGAATTGAAAGCTTCATTCATGTAAAAAGCAGCCTTGGACTGCACCATACATATTTCTTAGCTTCCAGTCCAGTTTTCTAAATCTGTTTTATTTGGCTCCCAGTTCCAAGTCTCCCACCTATCTTCATATAATTTTATAGTGGTTTCTTTTCTTGTTGTTGTCTTTTTTTTTTTAACCAAGGTTCTCTAGTAGTCCAAATTACACTGCAAAAATCCCCAGTGTTGAAATCTTTCTTTTTTTGAAATATACTCTGCTTACTTGATGCTTAGTGCTGTATGGGGTTTTGAAGAGCCAACCATTAGTGTTATAGTGTAACACTAAATTGGATGCTTATTTTCTGTGAATGAAATTCATGTAAAGGGCTGAGCATCTCCAGAACAATTAATGAGCAACAGCAAACTCTCTGAAACCCTCACAAAGCAGCTGATGGGATAGGTAAGCACTTACACAGCTGCTTTTTTTTGGCATAAATCTTTTTACTTACACAAAGTTCTACAAATTATGTTTTTACTGTATCCTCAGCATAGATATATTGAAGTAAATAATTACAACTACATCTATTTTGGTGTCAGTGTAAAAGACAAATACACATCACAAAGTTGTCTAAAATGTAGCAAGGAGAATGCATTTAACCTTTGATTACCTGTAAGTTATTTTGATGCAGATTATGACTAGAGCATTTAGTAACTGTGTAGCACTCCAAGTCAGAGTTTACCAAAGAATTTCCAGAGTAAATTGTTCTAAATTCAATAGTTAAAATTTTTCAGTGAATAAATTACAAGGTCATAATGCTGTTATAATTTTTTTATCTGTTTGGTATTTTTTTCTGCTTTCAACCTCATTACAATAAATTATTATTTTTATAACTACCTTCAAGATATCTTTATTACATTTACAAATTACCTTCAAGATATTTCTTTGAGTTAAACCTTACCATGTGGCAGATGATGCATTATGGAAATCTGTCTGGAGGTTTAGTTTAATCAATCATGGAGCTAATGCAGGATGTGGGTTTTTTTCTTAGTAACATGTGTGACACACTGCCCTCATATGCATAGGTGCTCTGTAATTTGCACAGAAATCAGCAGGTTGATCTGTACAATTCAGGACATTGGTTTTAACTTCAGTAATTCTAAATCATTCCCACATGGAAGATAAGGATAGTACTGTCAGCTCTTGTTTTTCTCTGGGAAGGTGATCTGAGTCATGAATTAATCACAGAATCAAGGAACTGGGCCTTGATGAACTTCATGAGGTTCACACAGACCCACCTCTCAAGCCTGTCAAGGTTCCTCTGGATATATCCCTTCCCTGTGTTGTAAACAATGCCACACAGCTTGCTGTTGAATAAAAACTTGCTGAGGGTGAGCTCAGTCCCACTGTCCATGTCAACAACAAATGCAGCTTGTCACTGATCTCCACTTGGACATCAGGATGTTGGCTGCAACCCTTTGTGTGTGAACATCCAGCCTGTTTCTTAGTTTCTTATCCATCAAGTGGTCCATCCATGAAGTCTGTGCCTCTCCAGTTTAGAAGCAAAAACATCATTTGGGGCATACTCAAATACCTTACACAACTCCAGGTAGATAATGTTAGCCACTCTTCCCTGATTCATCACTTCTGTAATCACGTCANAGTAATTCTAAATCATTCCCACATGGAAGATAAGGATAGTACTGTCAGCTCTTGTTTTTCTCTGGGAAGGTGATCTGAGTCATGAATTAATCACAGAATCAAGGAACTGGGCCTTGATGAACTTCATGAGGTTCACACAGACCCACCTCTCAAGCCTGTCAAGGTTCCTCTGGATATATCCCTTCCCTGTGTTGTAAACAATGCCACACAGCTTGCTGTTGAATAAAAACTTGCTGAGGGTGAGCTCAGTCCCACTGTCCATGTCAACAACAAATGCAGCTTGTCACTGATCTCCACTTGGACATCAGGATGTTGGCTGCAACCCTTTGTGTGTGAACATCCAGCCTGTTTCTTAGTTTCTTATCCATCAAGTGGTCCATCCATGAAGTCTGTGCCTCTCCAGTTTAGAAGCAAAAACATCATTTGGGGCATACTCAAATACCTTACACAACTCCAGGTAGATAATGTTAGCCACTCTTCCCTGATTCATCACTTCTGTAATCACGTCAGAAAAGGCCACCAAATTTGTCAGGCATAACTCTCCCTGAGCACAGCCATGTTGGCTGTCATCAGTCACCTCCTTATTCTCCATGTGCCTTAGCACAGCTTCCAGGAAGATCCAATTCATGATGTTGTTAGGCACCAAGATGAGACTGATATGATGGATAATGGCTCAGCCACTTCTGCCTGTTCTCTCTGTACCTGTGGATGAATCCCATTAGGTCCCATGGACCTGTGCACATTCAGGGTCCAGAATTAAACAAGTAGATTTCAGTCCTACTAAACAAAGTTGACATTTGTCCTAATGTTGGTCACAGGATTTCCAATTAGTTCAAAGCAAGAATGTGCATGCCCATAGGTTGTTATTTACTATGTTGCACCAATATGATATTACCTGTGGAGTGACAGATTCATTGGCAATCAGCCATTGCAGCCACAAAAAAGGTTTGGGTTTCCTTGGGAATTTTTTTTTTTTTTTTTTGGTTAAACACAAAGCTGTACAGTGGAAACTCTGGGACCCAAAGTTTGCTGAAGGAGAGGGAGTGTTACTGACCCTTCCTGTGGAAGACAAATTTCTGGGTCTCTCTGTGGGCATTGGTACCTGAAGCAAAGTTCATTTTGTAGATATTTAAAGGCTGGCAAGTGCTGTGTTGGATGTGTAAGGGCTTTCACAGTATCTTTAGGCTTGTTAAAAACAAGACTGCATTGTTAACCCAGAACTGAAAGCATGTCTTGAACCGACTAGGGCTCTGACTGTGGCTTACTTACATGAAAAATTACTGCACAGGGTGCACATTCCTCTGTAGTAGGGTCAAGTGTGTGGGATGTATTTTGGAAAATCTATATTACATTCCTGCTTTACATGAATCCCCCTAAAATGTTATTGGTGTCCACTAACTATAAAATCTTAAGGAGACTGAACTGGAACAGCTAAATACTATTTTGTGAACAATCTTCTAACTCCATCTGGGCGCATCTTCAGCAGGGCAGGCGTACTGGAGCAGGGGATACCAGCCTGTGCTAAAGCTGAGCAGCTGAATTAGCACAAGGCTAAGTCCAGACTCCCTGGGCCTGGGCCACAGCCAGAGCAGAGCCCCACACTGACATGGTTGCACAGTGCGGGGGTCAGAGCTGGTTGGTGCCTTGCTGGGGATGTGTGAGGGTGGCTGAACTCCAGGGTTATTTGCCCATGACTATCTAGCCATGGCCTGCTTGCATGTCAGAAATGTCTTCTTAGAACACCTTCCATGGTAGGAACTTCATCACATGGTCAAATACAATTAACAAGAGATGGGAAAAGTGGATACTGAGCATATCCTGATAACTGCTTTATCTTCAGAAACTGTGTGAGGGCAAAGAAGAAGAGAAATGAATGCTTGTTTGAATGACCTTCATGTTTTCATCTTGTCTAAAGTGTGTCACTAAGTCACAGAATCACAGCAGGTGATTCTAGGTTGGAAGGGACCACAGTCATCGTCTGGTCTAACCTTCCTGCTCAAGCAGGGTTATCCCAGAGCAAATAGATTAGGATTTTGTCCAGACACATATGAATATTGAGAGAGGAAGACTCTACAGCCTCATTAATTTTCTCCATATTTCCTTCTTTTATTAATAAAGTAATTCTGCAATACTTCTGCAAGTTCAGAAGTCATGAATTTGGAATACGCAAGTAATACTAATAATACTAAAAAGTTTTGCAAAAACATTTTTATTAACATACTTGTAACACACATACCATTTATAGTACTTAGATGGACTGCCTCAACATTAATTATACAATACGTTGCAGTACTGAGAAAAGGTTGCTCTATTCATTGCTCTATTTCTTAGATGTATGTATGGTAAAGGTGTAAGGAAGCAATTTGAAACTGATGAATAGAATTTTTTTTTGGCTGCTTACTGAATATGTGGGATTTTGGACACCAGTTTGTGTCTGATCCAGTATCACTTTCAATCTTTTTTTACCACTATGCATTTTTCTTCCAGGAACCACATCAGCTTGGTGGTTATTGATCACTGTTTTCCTTCTTTTAAAGTATATCTAAATTTTTAACAGCAAGTTATTTTCCATTTTACAAAATCTGGTTATAACATGCAAAATTAATGCCAAAGGCCAACATTTAATTATGATGCGCTACTAGCAGCATCTCTGGTGTGGTACTAGAAACTAGTAACATTTTTTATGGTTTAGTTTCTTGTGGGTTTTAGAAACAACTTTATCTGTCAAAAAGCAGTTTAAGTGTTGTTGCTAATATTTATGAGCTTCTGGATAAAAAAATACTGTTTTATTTAGTGCTTTGTAAAGAATTGAATGTTGCACCTAGAAAATGTGGAGCATCTTTAGCTTTGAGAATTCGTTATGTTATCATATTTTCTACTTTTCTAAAATCTCATCTTCACAAATCAGTATTCTGCAAGTGAAACACAACTGTCCTCACAACTTTCATTCCTGGATGCAATCCTTACCAAACAGTGAGGTAGATATGTTAAAAATGAGCTAGTCATCACAGTTTCAGAGAAAAGCTTGGTAAAATAATATTCAAGAACATGGAACAGCATTAAAGGTAGAACCAATGTATTTAATAAAAAGAATTAATTTTAAATTGTGGTCTTGATCTAATATTTTTGGCCATCCGATTAAGAGTGTAATATCTTTTAAAAGGTATAGAAATTGTAGAAATTTCCTTCCAAATATAATTTATGTTCAAATAGATCTTTGCTGGTGTTAAAATCTTATCTCTCCCAGAGCTGCAAGGAAAAAGTCAGGGCATTTTATATCATTAGAATCTGAACTCTCATCTTCCAGAGAGACTCAGAACACTTTGCTTCCTGAAGAGACCAAGATTTAAAAATGTTAAAGTCATGAGTTATTATTTTTCAATGCAAAAAACAAAAAATGCCTATGTATAAAACATTTGAAAGGTATGTGCTCTGCATGCATAGAAAACAAGTGCAAAGTTATAAAATTTTTATTGACACTTTTTTGGGAAGATTTGCATAGCTTGTAGCTTATCCACCTCAAAGCTTCTGTTTGTAATCTTTTACTATATGCAGTGCTATCTTGAATTCTGTAGTCATGAATCATAAAAGACATTGAAATAGAAGTGACAAATTTCTAAGTCACATGGAAACTATAGTCCTCATTTCTCTTGCTCACCTCATTTTCACTCTGCTAGTACATCTATCTCAGGTTAAATTCTGAAAATTTCACAGCTCTCAAAAGCTTCAAACAGCTCCCACTTTTGACTCTCAGAGCAGGATGTTGTAAAGAAACAACATTCCTCCTCAACAAACTTGGAATTTTTTTACTCTACGACTTAGTTCCGAACTTGAGCTTTCCCAAAACCTAAGGTAGAGAGACCTTGTTCTAGGAACACTTTCTTTTTACCACTAATATAAAAACAGTTGAACAGAGGATACTTGTGATAGAAAATATCTGAAAGTTACCCATTTTTGTCTTTTCCATATTAGTATCTATGCAAACACAAATTACACGTGCATGGAGGTAGAAATATTAATTTAACTATGGCACTCAAGTCATTTCTATGCATCACACTTTGCATTGTGGCACAGCTGTTAGACTTGGTGTGAAAGAGTTATATTATGGTGTTGCATAGCAAGAAACCCTCCAATGACTTATTCAGTCCTCCATTTTTCAAATCATGAATTTTATGAAGATGCAGGATCCAGAATGACTGATTTTACAACCTAAAGGTAGAGATTGGATTCTTTTTATGGCAGAAAAACATCTAAAATGAGATGCTTTCCACACCTCTTGTTCTGTTTGTGTTGGAAACTGAGCTATTCGTTGCTTGTTTAAACTGTTTTACCTTTTAACTAGCACAGTGTAATCATTGAAACATGAGGATTTAGATATATCCTAGCTCATAAATTGTTCCTTACATTTATTTCAGAGCAAGCTATCAAGTTTTCAGAAAAATGACTTTGTGTTCATCTTGAGAACCTTAGTAGAGATAAGACGATAAAATTTCAGTTAGTATTGCCACATTGAACTTTATAAATGGCACATAGGTACATAAACTTGTTCTAAATCTTGTATACAATAAAAGAGAAATTCAACTTGAAAAAAAAAAAAAGAAGTAATTTTTCTCCCGTGTAATCTTATTTTCTTTATGAAAAAGATGTTACTGTATTTGGAAAATCAACATAAAACTGATAGATTTATGTGGGTTTTAGATTATGTATAGACCTGTAACTTTCTATGCAGAAGTGAATTTCTCTCTGTGGTAAATAAATAATATCTTCCATGTCAGCTTGATATGTGCCTAGCACAGCAGGGACTTGATTCTGATTAATGACTGCAATATTGTTTGTTTCATTTTGCTTTTGCTGCTAATCAAATCATATAAATATATTTTACTGTTCTCTTTCGAATCATAGAAGATGATCCACATCAAATGAAATGTGTTTTATTTACACAACCATTAAGTCAAATAGAATGGTAAAAATCATAAGCACTGTTAGTTAACAGGTGTTTTCAGACTATTAATTTTAAAAATAATATTTACTTAATATCCAAAACATGTTGATATACTTTATCATCTAGTGAACAGAGTAGTTCAGGAATTTATATCTCTTTTCTAGGATATGCAGACAAGGTCTCATGACTCTTTTTCTAGTATTCTTCCATCTTCGCGATATACTGAATGTGATCCTTTCAGTAATCCTGCCTTGAAGAAAGAAAACTCATATGTAAAGTGGTAAGGCAGATGTGATACAGTGACTTCCACGTTTTTGCCTCTAACACTAGTGCTATTCTCCCTCTTGACAATGAGAATATGATTTTGGCACAGAGCTCCTGGCTGATTCATTAAGTCAGTGGTGAACTTGTAGGGTCCAGGCTGTGGTAACATAGTGCGTTGACGCTATTTGGATAATTCCAAGCAATGAATGATCTGTTTTTTTCTCTTCTGATGTCAACCTTTCTGTAAAGACAAAGGGGAAGGTGAGATGGATCATAAGCATGTCTGAGGGAGAGGTTTCCAGTCTGCAGGATGCAGAGGGGAAAAGAAAACAAGGTGATCACAGTGAGAGCCTGAGAACCTTCCGCTCAAACAGAGAGGGGAAGTAAAAAGGTAGAAAGGAACAAGAAACAGGTATCCTAACCTTGGAGGCAGTAGAAGACAACAGAGAAATAAGCTAAGGTTGTGGTAGCCCAAGATGTCTCTGAACTACTTCCGACCAAGACTATATGCCAAGGACTTCCTTCAAGGAAGAACTCAAAAAACTTTTTATTGCTAGGCAGAGTGTCTAAATTCTAAATTTTGTCTCCTTTAAAGTTTATACTTCAATGAAACCTGCCTTTTCCATTTTAAGAGCCAATTTAAGATCTTGTCTGGAGATGATCACATAAAGGACAAGTTCTAGACATATCCAATTCAAAGTTTTGTCCAAGTCAATGTTCTATCACATTCAGCTAGCTTTGACCATTCATACATTATCAGAAACTGTCCAGTGCCATTAGTGTACTACACCATTGAAGTTAAAGAGAGGAATAGTGTATATGGTCATCAAGAGAATTTAGCAAAGCCAAGACTGTTTTCCTTTGGAATACATTCTAAGTCTGATGTGGTCGGCTTGGATGTCTCAGTGTAGTTTTTCACTCCTATATACAATTCTGGGCTTACTAAACGGACAAATTGGACAGGCTATACAGTCAGAAGGGCCAAACAGCAAATCAAAGAACACTGTGAAGTAACATTATGTCTTTACTGGTAGCATTATTATATGCATAAGTGGTTTTACTTTGTTGCCTTAAGGTCATTTATAGATTCTCTCTCCAGAAGTATTCACAGTTAAATACCTGACTTAATTTGAGAGTAAAAGGATGCCAGTCATTAAATAAAATCATTGGACTCAATATAAAGATGAAAGAACGGTGTAAGAACTTTTTCTCATTCCTTATATTTGTATCCTCTGTGTGAAAACATCTGTCATCTCCTTCAGTCTGGAGCACATTAACTCTTTCACTATCCTATTTCTAGGCCTATTTCTAGCCCATGAGTATTAAAATTCAAGGGCAAACTGGGTCGTATTGGAATGATCTTTATTAGTTCCTAATGAATGGTTGTTATCAAAGCACTTCCATTTTGCTATTCCCAGACAGTTTTATGTTTTGTATCTGGATATCAGGCTTTTGCTTGTTGATTTGTTTGTTCCTATTTTCCAGCTTCTTTAATTAGAATTTAAACCTATTCGTGTTTCCAAGTACTCTCATCAAGGTCATGGTACCGGTAACATTGCATATATGGGAAAAATAAATTTACTTATCAGAAAAGCTTTCAGACACAGATAAGAATTCAGTGCAGTTGGAGGAAAGAGGGAGATAACTGGATTCTGAAGTGTCTTGGATTTGAAACAGATGCATACACACACATCCATAAAGATTTGGATGAGTGGAACTCTATCAGGCTGTTTGACCTTGTCGCTAAACAATGGGCATATAAAGCATCCTTCCCTCACAGAAAAAGGAAAAAGCTCTGGTACTCTACCAGGCAAGGCCCACCAGCCTTGGGTCTGTTAAGGGATACAAAGGCGCCTGTCACAGGGAGAGCTCCTAGGAAGGTCCAACACTCTACCATGAGGCTGCCAGGGTGGCTTTCCCAATATGGAACACTATGGATATCCAGAGGGACTTCCAGTCTTCTTTTTTCTCTTAGCATGCCATTTCTACTTCCAAGATTTAAATTTTCTACTGTTTTTCTTGTCTCATCTTTTATATGTCTTCCAAAATATTAATAACATCTAAGTTACTCAACAGCCTTCTGTTTTCATACACTCTCACAAATACTTCATGAAAAATAGATCAGCGAGTCTTCCTTTTCCTGTTATTTATTCTTTCTCCTAAAGCATATGTAAAACTATCAAAAGGAATGTAAGAACTTAATTGCTTAAATTCTGTTGACATTGAATGAAATGTAAACAATTCTCAGATTTACCAATAATTTCTGACATGGAATTTCAGCTTCAAAACCATGTAGGTGTTTTTGAAAATGTTATCTTTTTTCCTTCTAATAATTTTATCCAAAATTATGCTCTTTAGTTTTTCTAAGAAAGTATATTTAAGTATGAATAAATTAGTAGAATCAAGACATCAAAGTTACAAGTTTTGGTTTTTTGAATTACACATGACAAAACCAGGAAAATACGTATTAAAAAGACAAAAATATAAATATAAATGTGATTTAAGGATACATTTCAATCTTCCACTTAGAAAATTCAAATGTAGTCTGTAGCAAATATTGTTCTTTGAGTTAAAAAAGGTAGAATTAGTTACTCCTGGAATATAATTGAAAATATTTTAAATGAAAGGTTTTTGTGTGGGGTTAAGCAAAACTTGAAATGAACTAATGCATACGACTGGCAAAGCATCAAACTTCAAGTTGTTTCACGCCTAATGTTTTCCTGATGACGACACTGGCATATTCTGCCTTGCATGTGTTCACACCAGTTTTGAAGATCAAGATGAAAGGCATGAACAGAAATCCCAGCTACCGCATTGTTTTTTGAGAAATTTATCTTGAAGTCAGGCTTTTTCATGCATTTCATTAAATCTTAATAAATAGTATTACTTGCTGCTTCACACTTTTCTGGAAAAAAAATCTTCTCAGTAATCCCACAAAGAAGTCTAATTCTCAGTTCAGAAGGAGTAATTCTTGCCCTTCAAAAACTTTTCATATTTTATTATTTTTATCTTAGAACATAGGGCTAATCGTTTTTCACAGAAGGTTAGTGCTCATCCAATTTCATGGGGTTATTGGTTCATATCACAGATGTAAAAAAATGCAAGTGTTGGTTATTTCATCTTTTCTAAAAATACAGGCTGCTGCAGGACAGAATAATGGCATTTGGCTTATCTCTGAAGCACAAATATAACTTGGAGACCACTGGTGCATTTTAGGAAAGTAGTACCAATTCCTCATGTAAAACGCCAATCTCATTACAACATTCTCTCAACTGCAGTCCTCCTAAATAGAGTATTAGTACCAACTGCTAACATTCCTTCCTTTCAATAAATAGAATGTGTATGCAACATTACTGAAGTTTTTCTAGTAGGTCACCTGAGGCCAGCTCTTAGCCTCTGAGCCCAGAGGAGATAATGTTGAGCACAAGAACAATTCTTAGGTTTGATAGACAGGTTGAGGTCAAGTTTGTCATTTCCAAGAGATATTTTGGTTTTTACATCAGGTGCTCAGATGGGGACTAAGGGACAGAATTATTTTTCTTTAATTTAATGGTTTAAAAATGTGGTGCAAAGTCTGAACAAATCAATTGCCTTGGTTTCTTCTAACCATTGGAGAGGAGTGTTTGGGAATTTCAGTCTAGTTTTACAATGGAGTTAATTTTAACATGAGTCTTCACTATTTTAAAGCTGAATGGAAACTAATTTGTAGGTCCAGATGCAAATGGACTCCTTTTTCAATGTTTAAGTTTCACTCATACTTCAGTGACTATAGCACACATTTACAGAACCATATAAAGATATCTAGAAATGACTGCAGATAATTTGGATTTTGCTGCTGTGAAATAGCCTTAGAAAAGCAGCAGAGACTATAAAATAATTCAATAAATCTGCATAAAATATTACTATGACACATGATATGTCTGAATTAGTTTATGAGCGACAGGCATACAGTGCATGTTTCTCTCAGTACACTGGACTCAACAAAAAAATCTTATTGATATGAATCACAGAGTAGCTCTTCTGAGTCAGTCTGTAATGAGGCCAGTGCATAGCAGCAGACATTATCCAGAGCAATGCTTTCTGCCAGTCCTTGACAGGCTTTAGGGTAGGCTATAGACAAGGACATGAACAAATATATGTCCCTGGATGCTGCTCCTGCCTAAGCAAGCTTAAAGTGGCATTAGCAGGAGGCTAAAACATAATCTTCCAATACATTAGTCTGATACTCATCAGAAATTCCAAATTAATTTAGAAATTTGGCTTATTTACAAAAGTCTACACTTTGTAAGGGTAACCCAATTAATCCTGGGCTGTAGATTAACACCCACGGGGCATGTGAATCCATTTCCATGGCTTTAGCTTCTGCTAACATTTCATGCAGACATTATGAGCAGAAGTGTCAGTCCTGTCTCTCACTGGTAGGAAGTCATTGGAGGTAGGTTTTTGTTTAGGGGTGCTTCTTTCCTTAGCAGAAGGACTCCTTTTGGCATTCCTGTTGCACTGCAGCCCTAAATATTACTGCTAAACGATTTTTGCTTAACAATTATACACATGTTCCACTTCCTACTTATCTACCATGTGATATATTACTGGGAGTGAAACAAAATAAAGTTTTTTCAGTAGGTCATTTAGCTAAATATTATCTTCCACTCTGATAATATATAATGACACCAAAGAGAAAAGATGATTACAGCACTCTGAACTCTGTAGGATGATGTCGCGGTTCAAAGGAACAAGGTTATACAATTCTTTCAAACTAAATGGCTAGTCAAAATCTATGGTCCTCTTGAGTTATTTTGGTTAGGAGGAAAAGATGATGATGAAGCCAGGTTATTTTGATACAATCCTGTTCATACTTATATGAAGCATAAGAAACATTGCTTTACTCTGCTCTTGAGGAAGTCAAGCACTATAAAATCATCAGCATTAACCTATTGACCTCAAAATTCTTTCATGGGTTCTCTCCCAGATCTTTCAAAAGTATTGTTTTGTGTTTTGGTTTGTTTTTTTTTTTTTGGGGGGGGGAGTGGGGTCTGTCTTTTTTCCCCACTTTTCTGTACCTTTTGCTGTCATTTACCTCTCAAATTTTCTCTTTTGTATATTTAGCTGGACTAAAATAGTACCCTACCTCTAAAAAGACATCACTTCTGACTCTTAGATTAGCCTGGTACTTTTTAAAAGGAACTTCACTTGATTCTGCAAAGCACTAGTCAAGTCACCTTGCAAGTGTAATTATACTGCATTAACAACATTGCACTGATATGCAGATAAATATGCATACTCATATACATTTTATATACCGTATGACATTTAACCCAGAAATCAGTATCTAAATACTTTAAGCTATCTTAAAAGGGCAGACTTCTAATTCTCATCTGATGCTCATATGAAGTAGGCCAAACACAGTCTATACTATCAGGACATCAGCACAAAATAGAAGTTTTCACTCTAAACACACTGGTAGAATGAAGATCTCATGACCTTCAACAAAACTAGTGCTTATAATAATAAGATGTTGGTAAAGAATTCAAAATTGGGTACAAATAGGTAGAAATGCAAGCAGCACACTAGTGTAGCATCAAAATAAAAATATAGTAGGGTCAGTGTCAGTCCATTCATATTGCCAAAAAGTTAAAAATATCTGAAGTCAGAAGGAAATGCTTCAATGAATATTACAGCAGCAGGTGCAAAATCATTACTGCCATCTGCAAAATAGATTCAGCAGCACTCGATAAAGGTGTTGTCTTTATTTGATTTGATTTGATTTGATTGATCTAGTGCTCATCCTCTTAGACACATATTCATTTTCATAGTACCCAGAAAGTGAGACAAGTACAACACAGAGAGATTTGACAGCCTAATATTAATAATAATTTAATGCTTATATGGAGCATGTTATATATTCAAAGAACTGTACAAATAGTAACCAACTAATAAAAACTAATGTTATTCCTTCTCTAGCTCATTATATTAATGAAGCATATTACTTATTCTCCATCTAGTCTTTCATGTTTTTAACTGTTTGTATTCAAGCATTTTATGGCAAACTCTAGAGATCAGTTTGTACAGCTAAGAAAGATGCATAATAAATTTTACAAACTCCTCCTTAAAGAGTGTTTGCTGCAGAATGTGAACAAGTCTTAAAATGAGGTATCCCAGAAAGATCCTGGCTTTGTGATATTGTGAATTACTTATTGATAGAACTTAAATGAGCTCAGGTAAAATTAGAGTTGGTCAGGATTTTTATGAGACAAATTTACTCTCAGAGAATGATGGTGTCCCAAAAGTCCTTGAATGTATAGTCCAGCTTGTCTGTGGAAAGAAAGCCCAGGGACAGGGGTAAAGGACTTCCAGCTCTGAGTAAATTTATGGATCCAGTGTAGCAAATTCTCTCCACACCCAGTGCTGGACCTGGAAAGATGCCTTTCTGACTTTCTCAGTATTGACCTGGAATCTTTTGATTCCTTGCAAGTCTGAACATTTATACTTTATTTTGGCCTCCAAGTGTGCTCATGAGTCCCTGATTGCTCACATTTCCTGCATGCTGAATCATGACTGGGCTTCTGAATCCAGGATAAGCCAGCTACATTTGCTGATGGGGAAGACTGGAGATAAAAGAGCTGACAGAGAGTCTCTTGTGCCCTGGCACTACCCTGTAGTCAGAGACAGCATCTTGCGAGCATTTGAAACTGAGCTGAGTTTCAGCACAGCTACTAACAGCACCAGTGAGGTTTTTTAACATCTGGACTTTGCTTTTGACAGGCACAACCAAAATTTTATTCATCCCTACATCTCAGAAATCCTGGAGAAAAGAGACTGAAACAGGAAGTTTGGAACATGGCCTCTTAAATGGAATTCCAGGCCTAAATGAAACATTTTATGTTAGAAATTTGAAAGAACTACTTTTTTATTTGAGGGGTTAAGTTTGTCTAGAAATTTGAGATTTGGAGTTTTTTTCATACTGAAGCATATAATTTGCGTCCAAAATTTCAGATTACTGAAAAGGAAGAACTCTAATTTCCAAGATTAAAGTAAGATCTTGTAAGCTTTGTGACAAAGATTCCTCTGCTTTGTTTCGGCCTTTAGCCAATTTTTGAGGGCAGTGATGGGGAGAAAAGTGGGTGTTTGAAGTGATATCATAGATCGGGTTGGTAAATCATTGTGAGGAACAGTGGTGGAAAATTAATAATGGCTAGTTCATTGACTTTGTGTTTTGAAGATGAAAATCTGACAGGAATACTAAGTATGATTACTCCTATGATTAATCTTTTATGTAAGGTTTCCAGTAGTTTTCATACTGGCTTCAGTGTCCTGGAAACTTCCCAGTTTGCCTAAATAATTGCATTCTGCTTACTGGCATTTTTCATTATTATCATTCTACAATTTCAGCTGCTTATGTTATTTATCATTTCCTGTTGTGCTAAGCTACTATGGCCCTCTAATTCTTTCTTTTTATTCAAAGTTTAAGTCATCCCTAGTGAGTTACTGAGAGCAGGAGAAAGAAAAATGTGATTCTCTTTTGGAATTACTAACAAACTAAATTCAGATGAGGAGTAATAAAAGAAGTTGGAAGATGCGAGAGGATGGGCATTCACTGAAGTATGCTTAAATGGTTACTCAACTAAGAGCAGAGTAGATTGTATTGAAGAGCTTCATGGCTTATTTTGAAAATAAAACAAACAAATAAATAAAAATATTTACATTTTCATCTCTTAAGAGTTCCTACCAGTTGTAGGAAGCATGTAGAAGTATATGGATAATGGAGGTTTTACCTGATGAGCTAGCTTAAGCATAATAATAGACAATAGGAAAATTCAGATGCAGTCTTGACTAAAACAGGATTTCAGTGTTACTGATATGGACAGATACAAAAGTCTGGGAATGAAGCATAAATATGAGAACGTAAGAGGGCAATAACATGCATGTTGATATGAAAAAAGATGAAAATCTATCTGTTTTGTCAAGACTGGAGAGTATTCTATGACAATTTTTCCCATAAAATATAATGATATATATATATATACATTATATANNNAGAAAAATATCTGAAGAGGAGAAGTTGGGGAGGGGGGTGGTGGGGGGGAAAACAAGTATGACTTTCCTTTCTTTTTTTTTGTAATGAGCTACATCTGAGGAGAAGGCAGAAAGAGAAGGCAGTGCAGTCGAGTAAGGGCCGGGACTGGACACAGGCACGCCTGGATGCTCAGGGGAGCATCTGGGGCAGGGACCGAGCTGGGATGAACTCCCAAGCCAAAGGGCTGAGACTGCCTGGGTGAAGCCCAGACAAGGCTTCTCATAGTCCATCTTTGCAGGGCTCTTTGCCCAGCTCCCCCCTAGGCTGTGCTGTCAATCCCAGTATTTACCTGCAGCAGCTCCAGATGAACACTCAGGAGTGAGGAGACCTCCTGTACGGAGTCTTGGTACACTGTGGCCTGTGGCAGATACATGGTGATCTGTTGTGTGACTACTGAGGTTTATCTTACACATGCTCTGCCTTGGTAGTTAGTTACTGTTAAAAAAGGAAATTAGTAATTCCAAGAAAACAAAACGGAAAAAAAAACACAAAGCAAAATAGACAAAAAACCCCCAACAAAATAACAAAAAAGCAACAAAAAACCTCAAAACCCCATAAAATTCCTTAAAGTATTTGGAGGAGAGGTAATTAAATACATAATTATTCCAACCATTGAGGTAGTGGTGGGTCAGTGCAGCAACTGAGGCCATAATCAAGCAGATTAATATATCACAAAGTTCATAACACTGTTTTGCCTTATTTCTTAACTTTTACAAAATAACAAGCCTCTAGAATAAATTTATTTCAAGTACAGTGTATCCATTTAGTTTTTTTGGCTTCTTCTTTCACTTCGTGACTATACCAGTATCTCTCATTATCCTCTCCAGCTTCACAGCTCTGATCCTCTGTTCTTGGCTGTGTCAGAAGCTTTTAACCATGCTTCTGTCTCTACTTCAATCACCCTCCAAGCCTATAACAACAATTGAACCCACTCCATATTGAATGTGATTTCCAGCTCATTCTTCACTTGCTCTTGCTCTCTTACTGCCTTACTAAGTGATCAGAAGGATCAAAGGAGAAATGCTATTTTTTTACGGTGGTTGGCAAATTTACATATATTTGAGAGACTCAGTTCTGAGCTAGGTGATAAAGTTCATACTTATCTGATCCCAAATTTTTTATCAGCTGTCTTAGTAAACCTTATTTCACCAGGTAAAATGGAGAGGAGAAAATTATGCAGAGGAAGGGAACAGCTGGTGCACTCCTACACGTGTGCAAGAGCCCAGATGCACAAACATTTGGACTTGTAATTATAGAAGCTTGGCAGCTTTAGTTCCTTGCAAGATTTAGTGCGACTGAAGGCTGGTGAACCACATCGTCCTCAGAAACTTGTGCGCATTGCTTGTACCACCTTTAAAAATACTGAAGATGGGTGGATAGGGGTGTAAATATTTTCACTGAAAATAAGAACATGCATATATAGGTCAGTAAGCCAACAGTAGCTCTGAACACTTGGATTTAATGATAAATTCTTAGTCTGTCTTTTGATTAACATAAGAAATTACAGGAAGCAAGAGGAACCAGGAGACCACAGCCACTATTTCTGATCTTATGTTCAGCCACCTCTCAGAAGTATGGCAGTGTCTTGGAATTACATGCAATTTATATTGTCATCTCTATACTTTTTAAGTTCTTGGGGACTTGGATCTTCATAACAACACTTCTTATTGTCATCACAACAGATGCTGAGAAATATGTATTTGTAATGGTTTAAGTGTTAAGGCTAAAGAGGGATTTGCACTGTAGTACTGTGTCCTGGATATGTACTGGTATATTTGAGCTGTCTTTTGATGGCGGGAAATGAATAAATGATTACAGGATGAATGAAAATATTCTCCTTATTATCCCTCATCTGGAGTGGGTTCAGTGACTTTAGAAATGTGCAGTTAAGCTAAGTTACATACTACCCTCATTTTAAACCCTTTCTTGTTCATTGTGTATGTAAGCATTAAATGTTCCTACTTTAACAAACCTACAAAATACCTTCAAGATATGAGTATATCCCAAATCAGAAAGACTCTCTTGTTACAGTTCTTTGATAACTATTGATGTGAAGGATCTAGCACTTTTTAGTTTAACTGACTTTTTTTCTTAATCTCTTATTTCATCTTGGTTTTACTTATTTTTTTATTATATACGTACAGGAAGCAGCCTTGATGAGAATTCCAGAACCTTGAAGTTCTTAATTAGATTTATTGATTTTCAAGTTTTAACTCTCTAGAAAGTATAAGTCTTTGATAGCATATACAGCATTAATGCATCAGATGCCAAAAATTGTAATTTAAAAAGTAACAATGAAAGCAGCTGCAATTTTTCCAGATACATTATGAAAATATCAGACAGGTTCTGGATATTATGGAAGAAATTTGTTTTATTAATTAAATCTATATGTACAATCATTAAGGAATCTAAGAAGCCTTCTGTAATGAATTTTAGTTTCAGAAAAGTTTAAAACATATAAAAATTATATTAAAACAAATGCATGATATTTTTAGAAACCAGTCACCACATCTGCTTTCATAATTTTTATATATATGAATATGATATTTTCTTCCAAGGAATCTAAAACTTTCTGTATGGCAATTTCATGTATAAAAATAATTTTTAAAGTAAGAATATTTAAAACTTAGACACTCAACATATATCCAGATTTTCTCCCTGTTTAACTGTCCTTCTAAAGTTGGATCTTACCATGCTAAGCCCCATTTGATTTCTTGCAGTCTTTGCATTTCTTATGCATATGTTGATACCATCAGCCTGCAACACATAGAAGAAGGAAGTTCCTTTTCCAGCTCCAGGGAAGTGTGATCATGAATTCAATATGCCAGCAGAGAAATTCAAACACAGGTCAAGTATCCTGTATCCTATTAGCGTTGTTGGATTGCTATAAGTCATCTGGGGCTTTTTTTGAGTCATCTCAGTTCAACTTTAAGAGAGCTTTCAGACACATCTGGTTTTTGGTTTAAACTTTAAAAAGACAATTTCAAAAAGAAGGATATGATTTTATAAATCACACACAGTAACATCCAGTTTTGAGGGAAACTAGGCTAGCAAAATTCTGTCCCTACAGAGATAAGATGCAAAATCTCAGATATCTTCAGAGAAGTGGAAGTTTTACCAGATAAATCTAGTAAAAAACGTTAGATTTGAACAGGAAAAAAACATTCCAACCTGGAAATAAGTAAGAAAGTATTATTTCAAAGATATTGAAATCCATGGCAAAATGAATAGAGGAATCAAGGCATTATCTTTGCTCTTTGCAATAGTCTTTGTTTTAAAGAAAGAAGTTACCTCAAAATATGAGAGGAATACAGAATTAGGAATCATCTATATAGTCACCACATGAAGGTCCCAAGGAGTTGAATGCTTTATGTCCTATGTTTCTGACATGAGCTAGTCTGTTCCCTTGTACAGCAAGTCCTCAAGCATATTGATGTAATGAACCAAAGAATTGGTCGTACCATTTAGATTCACATTGCAAAACTGTATAAATAATTTCAAATTTAGGCTAATCAATGTAATTTTTTTTCTGAATTAGCTGTGC
The DNA here is from genome assembly GCA_013400175.1 of Phainopepla nitens. Taxonomy (NCBI): domain Eukaryota; kingdom Metazoa; phylum Chordata; class Aves; order Passeriformes; family Bombycillidae; genus Phainopepla; species Phainopepla nitens. The sequence continues at coordinate 351,191 of VXBQ01010478.1, read as the reverse complement.
AGTCTGTACACTTGCTATAAAGTTTGACTATATTGTTAAAAATGTGTTGTCTGTAGAATTGCTAGGATGGAACACAACAGTCTTCTCTTTCTATTTGAACCAACAATAGCATTCTTTGCATAACCTAAAACCATCACATTAGATATAGGTTTCTTTCAGTGGATCCCTACTGAAAAAGACATTTTCTAGAAAGATTTTAATGCTGAAGGAAACAGTTCACAATTTGCTTAGAAGGCAATATACCTTTCTATGTATTTAACCACATATTTCATTGGAAATTTGAAGGAAAATAAGGTGGAGGCTGAATAAAATTTATTACTGGTCTTTTTCCTACTGTGTATTGCATTTTACTTCCAATTACATTGAGATTCTTATAAACTAATCACCCATTGGTCCTTAGATGTGATCTGACCGTACCAAAAATATAGGGAAACAGAAGTAGGAGGACAACAAATGTAAGAAACAGAGACATGTCCCCTGTGATGTGGATTGGTGATTGATCTTCTAATTGTGCACCCCAAACATATTTAATGCTTAGATGGAAATAAACATTATTGATAGGCTTTGCTTGATATCTGTGCTCAATATGACTATCCTTCCTGTGCATGATAAATAATAGAGAGCATTTTAACCTTGAAAGAACCTGGGAAAATTTCAGAAAGATAAACCTCCATCAGTGGACAGTGTCTGTTAGGTAGCCTGTACTACGGCAATGATTGATTTCCAGATGAATGACCTTGAAATTTACTTTTCAAATCTATTTGCCTGACACAAATCTCGGTGACCTCAGAAAGGTTTGGTTTTTTATATCTATTTACATGTTATCATTTTCATCCTCTTTACTTACAGCTCAACCTATCATTTCACTTGGAGCACAATTTTAGTATTTTAACCTGTGACTGTATGTAGAGCTTATGAAAAATTACTAGCATTTATGTTAAAGAAAGTTGTGTGTGCATGGCTGTAAATATGACTTGACATGATAGCCCTAGGAAAGAAATAAATTTATTTAACTTTCATAAGGACATCAGGATATATCATTCCTGAGTTAGCCCTATAGAGACCAAAATGCAGCAGATTTACTTCAGCAAATGCTGACATAGACAAAATAATATTCTGCATTTTAAATTTTCTTCAAATAGCCCCTCTACACACTGAAATTTTACAATAAAGCTGTTCTATCTGTGCATCAAGATGGGACTATTGTAGAATATGTAATGTCTTCAAAGTAAGATGCCAGTAATACTTCCCATGCTGATGAATGTTTTCTGGTTTTCCATGAACATAGGCAATGAACCACAGAAAAGAAAAAAAAAAAGCTACACAAACAACTCAACAGGAATATAAGAAACTCAGTCTTTGACAATGACAACCTGAATGAATAATCAGAACTTTCCAGATAATTCGTGTTTAATGTGAAAACAGTGGATTTGATAAATTTGTTAGATGTAAAATACACCCTTAAATAAACTTCTGTTCAAATAAATTGTTTTTCATATAGAAACAATGAGATTTAAGAGTTATGGGCAAATTTTCTCATAAGCAAATTAAGTCAGTTCACACTCTATTTGAATATGTATTTCTATGAAAGGATTTCTGTTTAAATCTGTTTTCCTAGAAGAAAAGTCTTCCTAGTATGTAATAGAAAGCATCATTTCAAGGTTATGCACAAGTAGAATCTTCTTTCTGTTACATCCAAGTCCTGAGGGAAACACCTATGTTTTTGACAACTCCAGTTCAGGGCCTCTGAAGAAGGATAATCTTTACTGCCTTTACTGCACCAAGCAGGCCAGCATTTTGTTGTGCTTCATTTTCTGTGCTCCACACACCTTGCCTGGGAAGTTTGATCTGCTAAATCAATATTCATTAACTTGTGAGGTCTGCAGATGTGTCACTCACAACATGGAGGATGGTGCCCTGGTGAAGGGCTGTAATGCCATCCCCCCGAAACAAAGAGCTAGACAACATTCTGACTGTAAACAAAACACATAAAGTGACCTTGAAAACCAAGGTGATGTGACTCTCAGAAATTTAGCATTACTTTATTTGATTTTAGTGAAAATTATTGTTAAAGATGTGTCTGAAATAGTCTGCAGATATCTTGGAGAGAAGGGGCAAAACTGTCTGTAGCCTGCAAGTCGTAGGTATTGATGCTTATCCTCAGTGGCAGATTTATCAGAAAGCAAATACGAGTGCACTCATAAACTACATTTTTGGCAGTAGACCTTGCCTTTATATAATATGAAAAATAAAAAAAAACTATGACGAAAACTTAACCTTTTAATCTTAATATTATTAGAAGAATACCTTCATTACCACAATGGTAATTGATGTCTTTCATTTAGTGTAAATATAAGCCATAAGCTTTAAAGAAATACAAGCTATAGGCTTTCCTCGAAGCCTAACTAGCTGCTCCAGTGGAGTCAATTGCATTGGTGTTTTAATTTCACAAAGGCCACAAATTCAACCCAACAGCACAAAAATTTCTACTCGCATGGTGAAATATTTTATGGCTTTAAAAGAAACTTTAGGATTAATAATGCCATCCAGTGCATTCCAGATGATATGTTTCAGTCTTCATTCTGTTTTACCTTAAGAAACAGATTTTTCTTTTAGTAAGTGATAGTCAGTTTCAGAGATTTCGGAGATTTCATTGATTTTTTTTGAGCATGGAATTAAATTTTTATTTTTTATTTTTTTAACAGATCATTACAGTATTTTAAAAATTGTATTTAATGGTAAATGTCTGTTTTTGACATCCATCAAAAATTTTTAGTTGGGGGTTGAAGTTTTCATCATCTTATAACAAAAAGTTATATGATTTTCTGAAATGTTAAACTAAAAGTGTGCCATATCTCTCTGGAAGGTAATCAATGGATTAAAGAATTAAGAGGGAAACTAGGGATATTTTATCAACTATAATTCCCTCTTGTTCTTACTATAAATAACTTTCCTCTTGTTTTATATTTAAAATAAATCTCTACATTTTTGACTTGTCAATTTAAATCATTATCTAAAAACACACACGGATTTAATGGGATAGGGACCAGTTCCAGAATACTTAATACTTCATTAGCTTCCACTGGATACAGCTTGAACATTTATACCTCTGACCTGAACTGTTTTCAAGTCTGGCGTTCTGCTTCAAGGCATTGAGGAACAAAAATCCACACCAAACCCATTTTAAATTAGTTGACAGATACACATTGGGCTGAAAGTTGCCGCAATTGGGGATGCACAGGATTTAAAGTGAGTTGCACTGAACCACATACATGTAGTAAAAATTGCTTAATCTCTAGGACAAAAATCCTTCAATTACCCACCAAAAGCCGGAGCTTGGATGTCAGTTATGTAATAATCAATCTGCTATTTGTGTGGAAACTCTGCCAGAAGAATTTCTTTTACTTTGCAGATATGAAACATAGGCCTTAGACACATAGGGGTGTAGTTTCTTTTCAGGCCTGCAAACTGAATTTCTGTGTCTGGAAGGTCACTTATGCAAATAGTTTTTGCTCTGGGAAGAGATTCTGAAAAGGATTTTAACAATTCTGAAGCTGCATAATGAGGGGGGGATACTTCTTCTCCAGAGTTATGCTGTATTTTCATGGATTGTGGCCCAGTGCCAAAGGGCTTGGAAGTCATTATTCTGAATCTCCAAATGATTTCTAGGGATTAAGTACAAAATAATTGCTTCAAACAGATCATTTCACCCTGCAGTTAGTTTTCCCATAAGACACGAATCAGGACACTGAAATCTTCCTTTCTTATTCTGGGGAACTATAATTGCAATACCTCAATGTACTGTTTGACAGGGGTTTTTGATACTACAGTGTTTCCCTGAAATTCCCACTATAATTTATGCTTTATATTTTTATTATTCTTTAGAACCAATCTATTCCTTTCCTTTATTTCATTATTTTGCTGCACAAAGATATTGTTGAAGCTCTCTGTTTGGGGTCAGGGTTTTGGGTGAGCAGCTGTTTTGGGCAGGATCTCACCAGTCTATCATCACCATTGAACTGAATTTCTCTGGCCATGCGACCATCTACAGTAAGTGTGGGCATGACAGTCACCACTCACAGGCAAATGTGGGTGAAGAGACTTCAGGAGACCTTTTTTCCCAAGTTCTGACATAGATTTTGTGGTTATGTCCATCCTTACAAACTATACAGGATGAGGTCATGGGCTTGATGCTCAGCATTCACCTTTACTGTTCAAGTGTTGACATAGACCTTTCTTAGCTTTTTGGCCTAGGCCAGCTGGTAGGGTGCCACCCAACAAGGGAGCCTTGTCTGCAGACAGTATGGCCTCCAGATTGGTTCAATCTCATCCTCTTTGGGAAGAAAGTGTTCAGCTGTATGAGAAGTGCCAGTTGTCTGAGAGAATGGCTTTGCAGCCAAAGCAGTTTTAGAGTTCTCATTATCCTACTTTTATTAACTGATAATGAATGATTTTCCCCAAGACAAGCTTGTTTTGTCCGTAATTGTAACTGGGTGATCTCTCCCTGTCCTTTACCCACGAGTCCTTGTCACTTCTCTCTCTGTCCTGTTTAAAAAAGGAAAAATTAGAGCAGCTTGGTGGGCACCTGTCAGCCAGCCAGGGTCAACCACCACAAGTATTTACAGGTATATACAAGTATTTACAGATACTTGAAACATTACTAGAAGAACAATATTTATTAATACATATCTAGAAAGGGAAAGATAATGATCACAGCTTTTGCCAATAGTCATTGGTCTTCTTTTGAGCTATTATTCTTGAACAGTGCAGTGGATTGCCATGTCCCTTTAACAATTTTCCTAGTCTTTTGGCTTCTTGTTTTTGAAAGCTTGATGGCACCAGCAGCTGTTATATGATTGAATATCTACTCATCCACAATTGGAAAACAGGTAATAGAGTTGATTTAGACCTGCAGTTTTGAATACTAGAAGCTATCTGGAGCTCCAGTTTGGCATATTAACTGCTCGGAAATTAAACTTCATAAAATTGTTTATGGACAATCTACCTTAACAAAACAAACAAACAGGTTAACATTAGCTTCTTTCTTTTTTTGGTACACAGTGGAACTTGTAAAATGTGCTTATTTTTTAACTTTTAGGAAAACCAAACCAAAACATTGTCTTCTAGAGAAAATTTTAAATGTTTCTGCAAAGTATTCTAATTAATTTCCTGAAATTCAAAAATAGATTTACACAAAATTATTTCCCTTCTTAACTGTCAATTTGCCATATTTTCTAGATTCTTTAGTGATCAGTATGATAGTAAATGGTAACCTACACAATGATTATAAAAGATTTTATAAAAAAAGATACAAAGAAATCATAAACTAAGAATCCAAACAGGCTGGCAAATGGGGAAAGAAAATTATTAAAATGAAAATAGAGAATGAACAGGAATAAACTGGTTGTAAACTCATTGAATGTATGGGACTGTGGCAACACTCTAAAAAGCAATGCTCATATTTTTTTGCAGAAAGGTTAAGTGGCCTTTAAATTTAAAAAGATTGAGAAACACTTCTCTGAGATGGACTGTTGAAAGTACAAAGACCCTTTCCCAGTGATTAATGGCTCTCTTTCAAAGTATAACTAGCTGATTCACAAAGTGCATTTCACGTAGATCTCACGTTCTGTTTCCTTTCAGCCTTATTTTGATTCCTTTCAAGCAATTTTTAGTTTTTCTGAGAGTCATTAGCTAATGGCCGAGCTCTACATCTTCTGTCACTCAGATGTACAAGGAAGAGTGAAAAGAGGAAGAAAACAATTATGTTTCTGAAAGACTGATTTGAGTATCTATTTCTAGACCCTGATCAGGTTTGAGAGAAGTGCCTTTTTTTGAGCTAGGGAACAAAGTGGTGGGGCAAGCCAAAAAAACATAATAGGCTTTGTCAGCTTGTGGTGGATGGCTCCTAAGAGTAGCTAAAGTCCAAATTCATTCTGCTGCACAGATTCAGCAGAGAGCTTTTAGAAAGGATTGACTCCAAAGGGGCATATTCAGAAGCTTATTTGCTCTGCATTAGAAGCTGGAAAAGATTTAACTTCCTAACTTTTCTATCTCCAATTTGTTATATGGTTTAATTTGTTGATTCTAATAGCTATTTGCATGTCAGGAAAAAGTCAGAATTATACTGATTTCTATCAAAAAGTCAGTTTTTGATAACATTATTGAATCATGATATTTGAGATAAAATGTTTCTCAGTCCTTAGAGTGGGAAATAACAAACACTGTGATACAGTAATTACTGGTAAATGATTTTATTTTTTTTTTCTTAGATAGTAACTACAGTGGCCACTAATTATGCAATAATACAGTTGCCATACTGAATATTTAATTTGCTTCGGGAAAAAACTTAATTATATACAGTCGTTTACTCTATATGAAGCTATATTAACTACCCTGTTATCACTAGATGATTAGTCTCAAAAATGATCTGTATTTTCAGTCCTGTTCTTCTGAAGAACTGAAAGCAAATATAGTTGGAACCATTTTTTTCTCATGATGTGGTGAACTCCAAAAAGCTTTAATTTTGATTATTCATTTCCCAAGAGACAGACTGTTGTATTTTGCAGCCTTCTCAGCCTTGCAGCTTGTTGTGGGATCTGCCTTTAAAAGCATCTTCCTTGGCTCCTCACTGATTTTTTTGTGTTGAATAACCATTTTAATCACAAATGTCTGACTCTGAACATTTCTAGGACTTTGGCAACAACTGATCAGATACACTAATGCAAGATGTCTGCCATTAGTTTTACTAATGCTTTTGTAAAACCTTTACCCTTAAAAGCAACACTCTCCAGACATCTTTCTTGTCCTTCCATTATGTTATTCTGGAATAAAATTGCAGTAAGATGAAGGCTTATGGTATTTGTTACTGGTATTGCATAATAATGTAACTATACTATGCTACTTTCTTCATTGTCTGTAATCCAAATCATTCAAAAGAAATTTTTTTTTTTAATTTTTTATTTATCATGAAAGTAGTTGATGAGGGGACAGTAACCATTTTAAGGATCACTGAAAACTGTAGGAGTAGAATTTACAACCTGATTTTAAAGATATTAAAGAAATAAAATTTTAAAAAGTTTGTAATTTAATTTTCTTCACTCAAGGCAGCTAGCTTATAGAAAATGATCATATACATATCAATATTTGTATTCTTCAAAAAATAATTTTATGTTATAGGAGATTTCCACTATGCTTTTTTTTCTCTGTAAATGATTTTCAATTCTTTCTCAGTTGTACGGGACCTATTTGAAATTGCTGCCATGAGGAAAATCTGACTGTGGAGCAAATGGAGTAAAGGTGCAGCGAGAAGCTCTGCGTCTGAATAATTCCTTTGAAGAACAGCTGTAAGAGCAAGATCTGTTCATTGAATACCAGGCTACAGTATCTCACCTTTTCTAGTATATGTATTTTATAGATTTGGCTCAAACAAGACAGACTATATTATAATCAGCTGTACAAACAATGAAGTGGAATATAAATGGAACCAGTACACTGTGATTTAAACCATTATTGCTCTCGCAGTATTATACTGACTTCATATGTTGGGCCCTATGGACACAGTGTGGATTTGTGGTCATTTAGTGGAACATTTTTAATGCAATGCAGAGTATAAACTCAGATCTTGGTAGACATCAATGGTTTTTATACACAGTTCTCTCACTGGCAGCTTTAAGAGACTGTTCCTCATGTTCTGTGATGGAATTGGATGGAAACAGCAAGCCAAGTAGCCATAACTCTCTGTGGCATTCAGATTTCTTAAACTCACCAGAGACTCAGGGGAGTTCTGTTACATAAGAATTTTTTTATGTTCTGTTGGATACTTTATCCTTTGGCCAGGAAATATCAAAATATATTATTAAAAAAATATTTACTCTTACCTGTTTATTTCCCACAGCAATGATAATATAACCTCCTTTTCACCTACCTCATCTTGAACAAATATCATTCTGGCCATCAAGGGACACATGTAAGGATGCTTATTCTTGAAGATTTTTTATAGTTGGAGCATTTTTGCAACATTTCTTTCTGCATTAGGCTTTGTCATTGCCCGTTTATAGTACGTGGCAAGCCAGTTATCTCTCTCCACCCCTAGAAAACTCTTCAGATATATGTTCTATTTTTACTGAATCTGAGACCCCAATTCTCACCATTGTGTTATAATGCTCTATAAAACTATGTTTAGCAAAGCCTGTCAAATTAAAATAGCTGTTATATTCGTTGAAATATGGTTTTGATCAAGTATGTTTTGCTACTGACTCAGAAAATGATCTACCAATAATTGTGCATAGAAGATATTTTTCTAAAAGCAAATTATTACTGTTAATAACAACTTTAAGAAAGGGAGATGCTTGCTTTAAATCTTAAGTTTTGCACTGATCTGAGAGTGACACAGACAAAAAAATTTCTTTTGCCTCAGTTCTCCACTTGTCATGGCGTGACAAGACCAGCAGAAATAAAGGGTCACTCTCCATTTCACTCTCTCATAGTTCTCTTCCCACACCACTGCCTTAGAATGGAGGTGAAAAAAGGCCTTTATTGATGGCTCTCCAGACAGGAGATTTTTTTAAAGGGCTCAGTTCCACTGGATATGAAGCACCATCAACTGAGATTAAATAGCTTCCTGTATGATAATTTTTGAGCGTACTTTAAAGTGGAAGAGACCAGAATTGTCCTCATGAAATTATTCGCCAGTGATTTCTCATACCTGTATTGACAAAGCACAGAAATTATAGCCTCTAATCCCATGCATGTTTTTCTGCAGCTGAGTCTTAATTTAATGGTAAAAATAAAGGCAACCACCCAATTCCTTGCCTTTTCTGCTCAGTACCATTTGTCCTTTATTCAATTAATTTAACTTCTTTATTATTGTGTGCTGCTTCTTTTGTTTAAGGCTCCTGTCACAGACTTCCCCACAGGTTTTACCACACTTTTTATTATACTTTTGATTACATCAGCTTGTGGCTTTATGAGCTGATTGAGTGATTTTAGGGGAGACTGGAATGATTTCAGATTAGACAAGAAGAGAGAAGAGAAATATGGGGTAGCAAGGTGAGTAGAGCAAGCTGCAATAAAAGGAACAGAAAGTACATTTCTCTGAGGACTTAGTTCACATCTGTTAAAAGGAACACTTTTTCAAATGAGAAGTTCATAATAATTTTTCTTGCTTTTTAACATATAGCTCCTTCAAGTAATTAAGTAACCAACAGTGTTGACCAATTTATAATCTTAAAGAAGGTTAATTAGAGTAATACTTTTTTCAAATGGTATTTTTCAACAGAAAGACAAAGTTATTTTCCTTGGAAAAACATATTCTCTTTTTTATTTGAGAGCTTTATATGTGTGTGTGTGTATACACATATATATATATATATATAAATGCAAATCAAATGAGAATTCATTTTTCATGCCAAAAAAAAAAAAAGCCCAGCACAAAGTAAACCAAAAATATCTCTGATTAATTTTTTGCTTTAACTGCCTAAAAAATAAAATCCTATGAAACAATAATAGGCCTCTTGTGACCTGCTGCTGAGATGATAATGGTATCTGAAGCATTATTTTCATGAACAGAGCTTTCCTAGACAATGTAGCATTGGCTTGTAATTTTATCATATGTTAAAAATTTAACTCCCTGGGGAGCCTCAAGCAAAGCATGGTCACATAACACAAATCAACTTTTTGTATGCAATTATACTATGCAAAAATAAGCACTGAACCACACAAAAATCTGCTTCATTATAGCAACTGGTTTTCATTACAGTAATTTTAAGATGCTGTCCCAAATTCTTACTCTATGTACCTATGCTTTAAAATGGCCTTGATGTATCATTTAATGTTGCTGAAAGGACAGCATATAAAGCAAAAATACTGGGAAAAGCAAAAAAAAATCTCCTGTAGTTTTTCCCTGTCCCTAGATATCGCTGTGACTCCTGTTAGGTCAGCGCTCGGTGTCTCTGGGGACAGCTGTGGGTAAGGTGAGAAATTTTGGGTTTACTTGTTCTTGTGACATTGTTTAGTTGGCTTTTAACACAAACCACACTCTTTATGAATAAAAAAGCTGCAGAGACCTAAGCAATGACCGTTATGTCTGATGTGAGCCTTTTTCCTCATATACGGTGAGCTAAACAATCTCATTCCCTCATCACCAGTTTTAAATGGTAAAGCAACTGCCCTTTCTAAGGAATAGGCACATGCCTTTCCTTCCTGTGCAAAGGAAGATATTCTTCAGTGGGAATTCAAGGAGGTATTTAGTTCCTGTGCAGAGAATATCTGCTTGAATGCAATGTAATAAAAAGTACGTCAGCTCTGTAAGAGCAGACAGTCTGTCTGTAGCAGACATTAAAACAAGTGTGTCTCAGAAATCTAACAGGTCCTTCTGGGTATGAACAAGCCAGATACAAAAATCTTTCTCCATCTGATTGAGACAGAATCTATAAAGATAGATATTTACAAAGTCTGCAGCTAAATTCAAGGTGCTGCAAATCCTGTAGGCAGAGGGTACTTTGGAGAGGAACAGCAAATATGTTAACAAGACATCTGGACAGTTTGAGGTCTGGGCTTTGTTTACAGATGGCTCCTTCTGGAAGGGGTGACAGAATGCAGCCTATGGGAGGTTACATTACTGAGTATCTGCAAACACAGCGACATCGCCAAGAAAGCCTACAATCTGTGTTGTTTAGGGAGGAGTATTCTGTGGATTTAAAAGAGAAAAAGTTGGATTTAATCCGGGCAGCATTTCTGATCACAACAACCTCTATTATGTTCTGCATCTGGGTTACTAATGAAAGAGTATTCTACTCCAAGTTTCATCTGATTTCATGACCTGTTACTGACAGCCGTTCCATTTCTAGCATAGGTAAATCTAGGATAACAAATGAAGATGTTTGAGACCTGGATATCTGTCTGCCTACATGAGATTTCAATATGAATCCCTGCAGACACACATATTCTTGATTTTTCAATTATATTTTCTGAATGAATTGAAGCAAAAATGGCAATACAACAATACATGCTAACAAGTATATTATACAGCAGGCTAAATGAATAAAATGGAATAATGTATATGATGTATTTTAGATTAACCAGACTGTTTTATATCATACTTCCTGTTTTATGAAAATGCAACATTTTTGCTTTTAATCAGAAAATTAAACAAAAGGTGCTATAAAACTGTTCTCACATTAAGTCTCTTGGCACATAACAAGCCATCCCTTTTCCATATAATTTGTGTCTTTTGGTGGTTTTCATTTGTAATACACAACTAAGGCCAGCAAATAAGTGGAATATACTAAGCTGATGATGACAGGGTTTGCTCTTGTAGGTGTAAGGTAGGACAGACTCAGAAATTATAAAGTCAGAAAAAATTATTGTTTCAGCTCTTGCACTCCAAACCATATCAAGCAATTGAATTAATTCTCATTTGATGTATGACATACTTTTGTAAAGCACTGAGTTTTCACTACTCAGTCACTCACCGTATCACTTCAGAAATCTGTTCTGGTGGTAATTATACTGTTAAGCAAAACAAACAAACGAGGAAAACAAGAGCATATGTCCCATGTCTGCATTTATCTTTCTTCACATTTCAGCCACCAGTAGTTATATTTTTTCTGAATGATCGTAGAAGTATTTCAGGTATTTCTTTACCAAACAGGTATTTTCAGATTCTAAGCCACTCGTTATTTTTCTCTTTGTTAAACTGACACTTGTTAACTCAAGATTATGTACGAAATCTCAATCCAAGTTGTGTTTCTGAGCAGACCTGTTGCTGAAAATATAAGTATGAAATATTTGGAGGCATTTGCCCCAGCTACATCCAATCTGGCATCTTCCTCACTACTTTGAGTTGTCTAACAGCAACACCTACCCTGAGACAATTCATATGCTCAAAATACACACAGATTATATGACCTCACTATTTCTGAATAGGTTTGCATATCAGTTGCACATTGTACTGTATAACACCATAATTATACTGAGCTCCCTAATGTTTCATTCATTTGCACCTTTTTTAACTAGACAAGTAAAATTTTTAAGATATACATCAAAAAAGTCTCATATCACCTATACTACACCATTCTTTTTCCCGTTTAGTTCTTATTACAACTCCTTTAATATCCTATCAAAATATTTATATTTTTCCACCCAATCTAGCATTATTTTCTCCTTTTAAGAACTGAGGTTGATATATGTAGCAAGCCACTGTCAAACAGACATTTACTGCTGTCTTTCTATGTCCCTGTTCTTTCTCATAATTGTACTCAGTCTTGTGAAACCAATGTTTTAAATAGCAAATATGTGCCAGTGTGTGAGCAAGTTCATGTGAAGAATAAATATGCACATTTTCTCTCTCTCCAGATATGAAATGTGAGCAAGTCATGATCATTAAAACTTAATAACTTTTCAGCTCTCTGATCTCTTCCTCAGTCTCTGCCAAGAGGGTGGCTAACATTTTTTTCTTATTGGAGAAAGTGTGTTCAGCAATATTTAAGAGTTGTACTATCAGAACATCCTCTTCAGCGGCTATAAAAGAGTCAGATAAAGCCAAAGAAAGTATCTTCAGTTCAGCTGTGACTGTTCTCTGCATTTCGTATACACATATCAAGATTGTAATGAGACATATGTAAATTAGTGGTCAAGGTAATCACGAGATGGGACAAAAAGTTAAAAAGAAGGACAGTGAGAACTAACAACCAGCCAGCCTCACTTTCTATGCCCAGCAGGAACTTGCAGCACATCCTGCTAGAAGACATGTGTAAATGCATAAAAGATAGAGAGGTGATTAGAGATAGTCAACAAGGCTTCAGCAAGTGCAAATCATAGCTGCCTATTTTAGTGGCCTTCTACAGTGGAGTGACTGCATCAACAGACAAGGAAATAGCTATGGATGTCATCTACCTAGATTTCTGATACAGGTCCCACAGCACTCTGGCCACTAAATTGGAGAGAAATGCGTTTGACAGACAGATGATTATCTGGATAAGGAATTGGCTGTATGGATGCACACAAAGAATTATAGTCAGTGGCTCAATGTCCAACTGGAAATCAATAACCAGTAGTGTTTTTCAAGGGTATGTACTGGAACAAATACTATTTAATACCTTCATCAATGACATAAAAAGTGGGATTGAGTGCACCCTCAGCAAGTTTGAAGGCAACATCAAGCTGAATAATGAAGCTAATTTCCTAGAGGGAAAGGGTAGCATCCAGGAAGATCTTGACAGGTTTAAAGAGTGATAAACTCATGTGAACTCCGTGAGTTTCAACAAGACCAAGTGCAAAGTCCTGACCTGGCTCAGGGCAATCTCCAGTATCAATATAGACTGAGGGATTAATTACTTGAGAGCAGCCCTGCAGAGAAGAACTTGGGTGTGTTGGGGAATGAAAGATTAGATACAACCTGACAATGTACACTCACAGTCCAGAAAGCCAACCATACCCTGGGCTGCATCAAAAGCAGTGTGGCCAGCAGGGTGAGGGAGCTGATTCTCCTCTCTGCTCTGCACTTGTGAAACCACACCTGGAGTACTGCATTTATATCTGGGGCCCACAGCAAAGGAAAGACATGGACCTGGCAGAGTGGGTCCAGAGGCTGACACAAAAATGGTTAGAAGCCTGGAACCCTTCTTCCATGAGGAAAGGCTGAGGTGAGATTTTTCAGTCTGGAGAAGACAAGGCTCTCTAAGACTCTGTTGCAGCCTTTAAATGTGTGCAGGGTTTCAAATAAAGAAAGAGAAAGAATTTTTAAGCCTCTTACCAAGGCCTGCATTGACTAGACAAAAGACACGTTTTTAAAATGAAGGACAATAACTTTAGATTGAAAATAAAGAATATATTTTTTTTAGGATGAAGGTGAGGTTGCACAGGAACAGGTTTCCCAGAGAAAGTGCAGATGCCTCATCGTTGAAGGTGTTCAAGGCCAAATTGGATGGTGCTTGGAACAGCCTGATCTAGTGAAATATGTGCCTGCTTACTGCAGTGCAGCTTGCACTAGATGATTTTCAAATATCTGTTTAAACCCAAATCATTTTATGATTTTGTGAAGATACCTTCACAGCATTAATTATCTATTGGTGAATCAGCCTTTGCCAGTCTCTGTCTATCTACAGTAAACCATTCATTTCTGTTAGATAAATAGATATGCAAGTCATACAAACTGCCTTTTGAACTTCATTCAGAATAAATCTATTCCTCAAATACATACATTTTCATGTATTAAAACATTGATGTAGAGCAAAAAATATATTGTATTTCTTCAGGCAGAGAAAGATTGGATTTTTCCTTCAGTCACATCTCAGCTTTAGCAAAAAAAATATTGTTGTATATAAACATGCTTCTGCTACTGTTCTGTACTGCTAGAGTCAGTTTTACCAGAAAGCAATAAAACATTAGCAATAACATCATTACCATACTGTGACACTATTGCTAACTTCAAACAAGTTTTTAATGTGCAATGATTCTGATCACCAGTAAGCTGCTGTCTGTATTTCCACTGAGTTGTCTTTCTACTTCAAAACTAAATAATTACAGTGATTTGTTTTCCAGTGTATTTCGGGATATGCTGAATTAACAGATTTATCAGGGAGACATTGTACATTCTCTTTGGTCACATTGAACAAGACTATCAGGGCAAGTCAGTGATGGTGTAAAGTAATTTCCATAGAACTTTATCAACTCCAGCTGAGGTTTGTCCCCTGTATATTATTATCAGCAGGTCCCAACCCTCCAAGAACTCTTTTGATAACCTAAAAAGTTAAGGATTCCTTCTGATATAGAATTGACACTTAGATACACTTAGGTCTTTCATGGAACTAAGTTTGATCCATACAGATAGGACTGGTTTGTATTACTCATATATGGGTGAGCTTATATGGTCTAACTCACATTTTATTGACTTCCTTGGATTCATAATTTTTCAGACTAGAAGCAAAGAGATTGGTTGTTGCTCCTCAGATTCCAAAATTTCAAGAAAAGTGTTAGTAGGACAGATTGTTACAGGCACACCATTCCCAGACAGGATAACTCTGAAAATATTGTTCAGCTCTGAATTTCTTTTCCCATCTCATCTCCAGAGACATGTGTAAAGGAAGATTTTTTTTTTTTTTTAACCTAGTCCAAACCAAATTAATTCCCAATGTACTTGCGTCCATGGGTTTCTTCCTTCCCTAGGGACTTCCTGGGAAGAGTGAGCACAATTTTGTTCAATTGTGAGATGGATGAAATGGATGAAAGTTATTTCCTCTTGGTACAACTTGTCATCAAGGAATTTTGCAGACTTTAGATGTAAATCTACTCCTCAAACATTATAAACTTGTACAACAAAGTTTGTGAGTACCATGATTCAAAGCAGACCCAAGACACAAACTTGAAACAAAGTTCAAAGCCTTTTCAAATTCTCTACAATATGCTTAACTGAAAATGGAAATGATGGCACACACACGCTGGACAAGGGAGACTTGAACTTCAGTTATGATGTCTTTTGGTTTGGTTTGGTTTTAGAGGTTTTGTGTTGTGTGCGTGGTTTGTTTTCTTTTTTATTTTTTTTAATCACAGATGAAAACACAATGTTATTTCTAAAAGCACTAAAATTAAGAATCCTTCAGTAACTGTCAGGGTAAAAAAAAAAAAAACAAACCACAAAACATATCTAGCAAAACTTTCTTCTTGACATTTTCATAAGAATATAAGAATTTCAAGTAACCGCAAAGTAGTTTAGATGATTAGTCAAATGAAACTAATTTTTAGACAATACAATGTTTGACTACCGCTAATTAGGACAGCATTTTCTTTTAAACTTGAAGAAGAATTTTAACATAAGACAGATTACTCAAGAAAAGTCAGCACTGATTTTTTTCCTTGTTTGAACATCAGTATTGCTAATAGTGTATTTACTATTACAATGCAATACAATACAATGAATTAATCACAGCATCATAGAAGGTCTTGGTTTGGAAGGGACCTTAATGTTCACCTAGTTCCAACCTCCCAATTTACATTACATTTGCACATAACTTACATGCATTTGCAATACATATTTCCTGATACTTCAGTTTCCTTAAAAACTTCAATGAATATTTTACTGGGAATATTTGTATGATATGGAATGAAAAATCCTAGTTTTAAAAACAGACCTCTTGTTATATTTTCTTTTTGAAGTAATCATTTGCAATATATGAAAAAAATCATGGAATATAAAAAATAAGAATCCGTATTGCATGGAATTTGTTTGCCACTGGTTTCTATTCTAAATAATGATGAAGAACAGAAGTTTTTCAAAATTATTCTCTGAAACATCTCCTTGCATTGCTTCCTGTAAAGGCTAATTCAGCTCTTTAGGAACTGAAATTATAATTTTGGTTGTTAGTTTTCTGCTAGAACTTAAGCAAAAATTATTTTAGGTTCATTTATCATTTAACTGTTCTCCAATAAATTGTTGTTTCCTCAACAGTTGTTCTACCGTGAAATCTACAGCACATAATTCTCCCATAACCTTTGACACATCACCTCAGTTGACCACAAGGGAAGAGGGAGGCACCTGGAAAAGAATGTGGCCAGACCTGCAATGGAGAGATGAACCACCCAAACCACAAGTGACCATCAATTCAGCCAAGAAGAAATTGTCTGTGAACATGGAAGGGATGTTGTAATTTGGTTTGAGAAAAGAAAACAGTTTTGTTTGAATCTAAACATCATCCAATGCAGTATTTTAGTTTTTCAAAGAATAATTTAGGCAAAATCGTTAATTACCTGAGGTAATTCTGAACTCTGTGCAAAATGTACGGTCGCTTTAGGCAATATTGGATAAAAAAATCTCATATCAGTTATAGCCAATTTAAAAAAGATTATAAAAAGAATAGATTAACCAAGATTTTTCTTTTGACATAATGTTTTTCAGTTGGCCCAGAGAGTACTGTCAGCATTTACTTACTCACAGGCATAGGCTAGAGGCACTACACTTTATATTTTTGAGGATAGATTTCCAAAGCTCATGTTTTAGTTTCCTTTACTTTCACACTATAAGAGCAGTGCTTAAAAAGAACCTACTCTTAAGTGCAGGACCTATGTTAGAATTTTGAGCAAGAAACCCAGTGGTTTCACAGCTGTAAAGAAGACAGTGATCATAGAGCGCTACATGAAAGGCATTTGAAAAGTTGAAACGATATTTTAAGAAATTTAGCCTGTGTCTCTATGTACATGTGGGAGGGAGAGGACACAGTGTGTATCAACAAGTGTGTAGATAGCTAATGGATGATGATAACACAAGAGGTAAAAAAACACGTTACTTAATACCCTCAGGCTTACACGAAACCCAATAGATGCAGATTGCATGAGGTAAACAGAAGAAAGATTATTGTGCATGAAGTAATAATTGAAAGCTACATTCATGTGAGCATATTGGTCTTAATTATTCATTGCCAGAAAACCTGTAGAAAAAACACCCGTTAATCTTTAATCTGACAAACCCTCAGGCCCATAAAACCTATTGAAGCTGTAAAGAGATTAATAAAGTGGGGGATGGAATCAAAGAGGATGTATAAATTGTCCTCAGTGTTTGTTAGCAGTATAAATTGTCTAAAGATTCCATAAATTAGCCTAAATAATTCAGTTTCATTTAGCTGGTATTGCTGCATTTTTAAAGTGACACAGAACAGTAATAAAAAGACATTCCAAACTATTAAAAGACTTCAATAATAATTTCTCTACCTTTATGTTCTTCATCAGTTATCTTTCTGTAGAAGAAATTGGACAGATGCTTAGTCTGAAATCATTCTTAAGAGAGATCCCACATAACAAATCTTCTAACTTTTAACAAAAGTTACAATCTCAGTGATTGATGCCATGACAAAACTTACCTTCCCAAATGAACATCCCAAACCCTTAGAGAATAATAATGAAACAAATGAACAAGTAAACATGGAAGAGGAAAAATAAAGAAACAAAAATAAATCTGAAATTTTTAAGAGGTTTTTGTATATGGTTGAAAAATTTTGGGTTTTGTTTTGCTCCCCATTCAGATAGTTTTCACAGTTCACATGACAAAGCAGGTATAATTTGTCTTAATATTTAATTCCATTTCATTAAATCTGAAGATGAAGCCTGGCGATATCAATAGCCCTGAATATTACAAGAGTAAATTTACTAAATTTGAAACAAATCCATTGAGAAAATTGAAATGAAATGTTGCCTATTTTGATCAAGTGGTGGACAAGGCCCATTCTGCTCTGAATTTCTGGTTGTTGCATGATTCCCAAAGTTATTTCCATGTTAGTCTGATCAGTATCAAAATTTAAAGAAAGTCCTATGTTTTGGCAAAGTGTTACAGAGAAACTTTAGCTCTAAGGGCTAGTATATCTCCCACAAATTGCAGCCAGTCCCATTTAATAGCCTTCCTGGCTGTTAGTGCTTCCAGAGAATAGAATAATAGGAATGAGGATCTGGATGGGTACCTAATCCTGCAGGGACCTGAAAAAATCTCTTTAGCTTTTTTCAATTCTTCAGAGGCTGGCAATCATTAGCATACAAATAATTATAGAACCAATATCATCTTAGGCTTTAAAAACCCCTCTGACTTTCGTCTGTCATGCAGTACTTCAGGTGTACCATGTATATTCACTGGAGTCAGCAAAATGTATGACTTACATGGCTTGTATTTGTCATTCTGTAGAATATAGATTAGCAAAACAGATGTGCAAAGCCTGAGAGAAATCTGGCTGTGCTGAATTTTACCATGAGCAGAAAGAAATCTGCATCTTGCTATGATTAAACTCAGCAGGAAGAGTCACAATAAATTGTGTTAAATCAAGCATGACCCTACAAAGTCTTCATACAGATCAAACAAATTTAGAAATGATTTTTCATGGTTAGGCATACAAAGGACAGAATGGACAGAAATGCAGGAAGAAAAACAAAAAAGCAAAATACCATGACCCATATATAGTATCATAATCTGTATTACTAAACTTATATTAACAAAGTAGTATATTAAAATCATTCTGTTTGCTTCTATAAACAATTCTAGGGATTTTCCCCTGCTGAGTCAATGGCACCAGAAATATTTAAATCTGTTATTTTTTACAGCCTGGAGACATGTGTAACTTCTCAGTTGAGCAATAAAACTAGAAATGAAGAGGTAGAGAAGGTGTGAAAGGGCAAAAAACCCTGCATTTTTCTCTGACATTGTTTGCTAGCATTGCAATATTCCTGTTGTCTCCTGTGTGTTCATGACAGATTGCTGCTCTAGGTGTGGAAGATAAAGAACATGCATCCTGGCACACCTCACCTGTGATGTAGATACCCAGGTATGCAGAGCAGGAGAGGAAAAAAATATCTGGGCATACCCAGCAGTCATTATTCAACTCCTGAAATTTCATGGAAAGCAAAAATGTTAGTTTCTGGATCTAAATTGGTACCAAAAACAGTGTTAGGCAAGAGAAGGAATTTAAAAATTGAGTCTTGAAATGTGTTAGAATAGTAATGATTTGGTATGTCTTGGGCAGGTATAACACAATGTCTGTCAATTTAGTGATTGTTCTAACAGAGCATTTTACTTGATGTGTTGCAGAAAAAAAAAACATTAAAGGTCTGACCATATACACAGCATATTATCAGTTGTGTTTTCTCTTTTGCTGACCCTACTCAATAAAAAATGAGAGGAATACAATTAAATCTCACTTAAAGGAAAAACTGGGCATTAGCGTGCAAAGAACCTCATGTGTTTTATTGATGTGGCATACTAAGTGCTTCCAAACCCACAGAACAGAGTCCAGAGGATTACATTTGGTCTGGACTTTGCAAACATTTATCACTATTTCTCATGTTGGAAGTTCTGTTCCCATTGCTGGGCTGTAGAAACATCATAATTTACACCTATATTGCTTAATGTTAACTGAGCTGTCAAAAGAGATGTGGGTCTTCAGGTGTGGAATTGCATTTATTTAAATCTCTGCCACAGCCATTTAATTTTTAGGTTGGTTATAAGCAATTATTTTTTCTTGCTTACTTGTTTGGTACTTACAGTATGTACATAAAATGCTGTCTTGGTTTGGAAAAAGTATTTACTGACTATATTCTATTGCAGTTTTCATTGAAAGTCTTAAGCTATATTTAAATCCTAGGGCTTTTCATAGGCCCCATTGTGAAAGCTTGTCTTTCTGAGTACTGGCATTAAGCAGACAAAACTGAGGGACAGCATGTGAGGTTACTTCACGTCACCTCAGCAAACACGCTAGAATTTTGTGTCTGTATTTTTGAAAAATACCATGGCATTACAGCTCTGCTGGAAGTCATGAATGTAAATTACTTTATATATAAAAAAGTGATATATTATTTAGTATATTTTCAAATAGTTTACTTCAAAGTAGAGAACATTAATAAACATAGAGGAATTTAAAGCAGTGGAGAATGCAGAGAAGGCATGCCTACAGCTGAAATAAAATTTTATTTCTCCTCAGCTAACTAGTCTGCCAATGAAATGTCAGGCCATTGCTGCCTCCCAATTGATAGCTAATGTGGAAAGCTAGTTTGAATTATGGCACAGAAAAAAACAGGAAACCTAATCCTAAAATAAAAATTATGAACAACAAGAAGACCCTTTTCCTAATTCTGGGTTTGCTCAGTTGTTTTATGGAGGTAAATCTTGCAGCACATGGTCCTCATACAGCACAAAAAAAATAATAAATATATAAATAAGGATCTTGCCTTCAGTTCCTACTATAGCAATGTAAACAATACTCTAGCTTCAAAATTGGTGGGAAATTTATTGCTGGTCCTTAATGCTTGTCTTTGTAAGTGTAATACATCAAGCATCAGTAAGCAAGTTTTAGTCAAGAGGGCAAACCCTCCGCAATCTGCTTATATGTGATTTTTTTTCCTCCTCTGCAGCATCCCGCCTCTATGTATCTTTTAACTTCATTGTTTCTGCATTCTGAATCCAAGATTTCACTTTCCTCCATGGCCTCACAACCAAATCCTTGACTCTTCAAATCTGTGTCTTCTCCTTTCTGATGTTAGGTCTTTGCAAGCCCTCTCCCACTACAAATGTCAGTGTAAATTGACCTTCTTCAATAAGCTTTTCAAACAGGTCACCTTGTGAGACTCACAGCCTCTGATAGCATGACCTTCTAGCCCACCAAACTCCAGTTTTGTCCCCTCCTCAAGGTTTAAAGTCCTCTCATTGGGTTGTTTCTTATTTTCAGAAAAAGTACCAAACTACAGCAGGACCCAGCAGAGTCAGAAAATCAACCCAAAAACTCTTCTGGGGGGTGACTGGAGAGAACTTCTAATTCACAGTTGTGCAATATGAACAATTTTTTCTTATAGATGTGAGCTATCAAAAGTCAAACCTACATTTTTGGTCTTCCTTTCCAGCCACCCCCTAATTGTCAGTTTTTATAAATACCTTTCTCATAGTTCTCATTTTTTTGAGTAGTCTTTTTGAACTCTCTTTAGCAGCCTGCTGCTCTGCAATTACCATTAGCATAAGTGCAGGCAGGCTGGCCAAAGCCACAGCATGAACCTGCCCCCCTCTACAAAAAAGGTGATGAGCAGTGCCTGTACCAATCTGCTCCAGTAGTTCATGATGTCCTGAGGAAGATCTTTGGTGGCTGCTGGCAATGCACCCTCCAGGACCACTGTGGTAAGTAAAAGAGTACTGTTATCCTTGTGACAAGTCCATTCCCTCTGCCAGCAGAATCACCTGACTTTGGAACCGAAACTGTGGAACTGTCAGAAGCAGAAGTATTGCAGGTATCCAGATCTAGCAAACTAGATAAGTGTATATATATTATAAATGTAATAAGTGTATTTGTAAAGTCAAATTTGTAAAATCTCCTGCAAAAAAATTTTGTAAAATTTCCTTCAAAAAAAATTACAAAGACACTAATCTTTGTAGCTCAATAGGGATATGATGGTGGGATGTGATGCTAGCCCACAGCCTGCAGCTGTTCGCCGATCCTTCTTAAAAGCCATTGAACCACACTGAAAAAGGAGATGGTTGTTCTGGTTTTTGCATGAAAAGCAAAAAGGCAAATGTTCTAAGGGAAAATATGTCCTACTCATGCATGTGCTGTGCAGCTTGGTTTATCAAGTGGGTGGATTGTCTCCCTCCAGACTGATCACTGCCTTGCTATTGCCCAAGCTGGGAGTCAGGAGACATTGTCCAAGCCATGCACGAGGGATCACTGGGTCTGTGATTTGGGGCATTTAGCATTTAGCGCAAAAGCTGTTTCCCTACAAAGAGGATCCACATACATCAGGATGCAGGATGAAGTCCTCACATACTGTGCTTTTACAGATATGCAAAGTCCTGCAACAATAATGAAAATGCGTAAGTAACATCAGTGTTGCAAAAGAAGTTTCCTTGGTCCTTACTACTGACAGTTGGGACAAAGGTCTTGGGACAAAATGGCTGTCTTAGCTTTAAAGAAGTTCCCATTCTTGTGATACTTCTGAACATGAGAAGTCTGATTAGGAGGCATCTTCCTTCAATAAATAAATGCCTCAGTGTCTTAATGCTCACTTGGCAGAAAAGACAGAGAATTGTTGCTCAGTTTATGTAAAATATGCTCTAATAATATACTTTCAAATTGGAAATTCACAGAGGTGTTTTGTTTCTTCGGAATTTATCACATTTCAGAAATACAAATTACCCTTCTAACAGGAAACTCAAATGTTCAGAATTCTCTAGGACAACATAATTTTTTCTAAATAGTAGTTGAGATATCTAACTATTGACAGATTATTTTTCCCCTTCTTCCTATTTTCACAGCACAAAAGACTGACAGAAGAAGGAAGATAAATATATTTTAGTCCAAAATGCAGTAGCCTTACATAAAAGATAATTTGGTATTGAACAGCTATATAATGTCTGCACTAAACCACTGTTGGACCTAAAATGAAATGTCCCACTTTCTCTTTGGTCTCCTGTGAATTCATTAAGGTAGCAAAATGGTATTTAGAGAATGTTACAATGACTTCTAGAATATGTTGGGCCTTTGTGCTCTCACTGTTCAGGACAAAAAACCTAAACAAACAGAAAGCTTTAAAACGGTATTGAGGTATTGCAAACAAGGTGCAATGCAGTGGTTCCTTCTGTTTAGTCTTCCAAATGAGTAAGTGATATTATCATTTCCAAAGTAATTGAGTCTCATTATAATGGCTTTTAATGTTGTGGACTTTGATAATACATGGATTGAAACTAAATTTTCAGCAGTAGCAGAGCTAAGATGATGGCTTTTATGGAAACCTGACATCTGAATCATGCTATGAGTTTTTAGGTTTTTTGGTTGTGTTTGGAGGTCTTTTATTATTAGTATGATGGAAATCTCTCAGCCTCAGGTTTTTGTTTTTTTTTTCAAAATGGTTATTTGTTTGAGAGATCTATTTTGAGTAAAATTAACCTCAAATTTATTTAAATGTAGTACTTATACTCTTGGAAACCTTTAAAGGCTCTACAAACTAACAATGTGGAATCTGTGCTTTGCCAAACTCTATCCTCTCTCTAAGAGGCCTATAAAGCATCCACAAGATGGCATTAGGTAATACTGTGTTTCAGCATTCTTTGATAGATCTTCACAGTGTGACTTCTTGGTTTAAGTATTAACTCCTTTGGATTACAGTGTTATTTGTGTTTGGTCTAGTGGACAGACTTCTAATTATCAAATATGCTTTTTTTTTTAAATAGAACATAAACCATTAAAACTTTGTTCTAGAAGTTTTGCCCATGCTAATGGCTCTCTGTTTATTTTCCACATAAGCCTGAATGAATTTCCATTATCATCTGTCGCAGTATGACCATGAGTTTCAAACAGCATAACATACAGCCATAAGGAAATATTAGGTAAGAGTATACAGATTGTAACCAAGGAAGAACCCGTTCTTTCAAAAATTCAGCTAATTTTGTTTTCTATTTTTTAAAAAATTGTACAGACACATTTGAAATATGAATGTGCTCAAGGGGCAACACCTTACTTGTTTTACTTTATTTCCCTTAACTTGCACAGTATTTTGTTACTGAGTTTATGTATTACCTGAATCCATCCTCCTTGACAGAAGATGAAAAAAAATTATTTTCAGGTAACAGTTAGGCTGAAATAGAGAACCCATTCTTGTACCTTCCTCTCACAGACTGTTGACCTTTAAGAGTGTAGCTGGCTTGGATTTAAGCCAAATGTTGAGGAATGATCTGATCCTGACCTGGTCTCTAGTATGGGATGAGCAAACTTCTATAACTTCAGTTACTGCTGTGGAAACATAAATACTTATTATAATAATTAAATTAAACGTCAAAATTCATGCCAAAAAGCTTCTTTTCAGATGGTGTCAGAAAGTTTTTAAGACTTGCCAAATAAAAATTGTGTTTTAAAATTCACTGTTGACTATGTGGTTTAAGAAAAGTTTTCAATTGAAAAAGTGATGTTTGTTAAGTTTTCATTTACTTGAGAGGATTTCCTGCTAAGTATATTTTTCTTGCAATTTTCTTCAATGAATGAAAAAGATAAAATTCTATTAAGTATTTTAATACAATAGTAGAATAAAAATTAACTTTTTATCTGTTTTCTTTGGCAGTCCTCAGTGTGGGTATATTCCAACACCAAAAATAAAAATAAATTAAGGACAGTTTTGCCTGACTTTATCTTTTCAAGAAGAAAAAATACATTAGAAGAAAGGTTTCTAATACTGTGGAGCAAAAGTAATAGAGATATAACTGGTAGTAGACAAATGTTACAGTGTCCAGATTCCAAATCTGCTTCTGGTCTCTTAGCAGTAAATAACCTCTATTTCAGTGGCTTTTTGGGGGTTTTTTTAATGCTAAGACTCGTAACAGTTTTTGAAGATTAAAATCATCCTTCATTTATTTTTATTTTTTTTATGTTGGAATATATCTCACTGTCAAAATCCTACCAAGCAATTTTAAAATTAATTTCTATTCGTTTGATATCTTGTGATTTTTGATAGCTTTTTTTTTTTTTTTGAGGCTAAATTAATTACTTAAATGTTTGGTATCATCACACTGACAACTGCCAAAGACGAAAGAAGAAGGTAATATACTTTCAAGAGACCTACCTAAAAGTACATTAATTGCTTCAACAAACAGGTGAGTATCTGGACTCTGGAAAGAAAAGGGACATAATCACAAAATAATAGAATGTAGGCATTCTACAACCAACTCAAGATTACATGATCTTGGACATAGCTCTTATCAATCTAACCTAACTTCTTTAGTCTTCTTTTGAGCAGGGGACTGACTTGCTGAAGCCCTTTCCAACCTCACTTATATGATTCATTATTTTATACTAATGAAGTAATAAAAGCAATTACTTTTTTTACCTATAAATAATTTTAAATTATTTATTATCGAGATGTTTTCACTTCCATTGTTTACTATAAGTCTCAGATTTTTAGCACAAGCCATGCATTAATCTTGTCCAACACTAGCACCAAAAGCATTAATATTTAACAGCACTCTGTCTTTGCTGAAACTATAAAGTAAATATTACTTTAACAAACAGAATTAAATATAGGAAATGCACTGTGTGCCAAAATAATGAGTGGAAAAATAGTTTCTCCTCTTTCTAAACATTCTTTTCGACTGTTAAAATAATAGCTTTTTATTACCATTTGTTAAGTGTAGTAATTTAGTCCAGTAGTCTAGAATATATTTAGTGTATGCAATTATGTTTGTTGACATTGAATTTACAATTTATCCCTAGTTCTCTTGATTTCTTCCTTGTTTCTATGTAACCAGAGTGAAATCTTTGACTCTAAAGCCCAATAAAGGTTTAGATTTTTAAAGTAACTTTCTCAAGTAATAGTAATAAAAACTTAGATGTGTTTATGAAGGAAAAAACTCAAGAAGGGAGCAATATACAGCTTCTGAATATGTAGCCACTGAATATGTGGATATGTGTGAATATGTGCATGTAGATGCTTAGTGAAAAATGATTAGATTTTTTAAATTGTTTATTCTGAAAGAGAAGAAACACCAAAAGATTGCTCATCCAGAGAACTGAGGAAACTGGTAGTGGTATTCTCAGCTGAAATGATCAGTATCCAATAAATATCCATTTATCCATTAAATACTGTGTGAAATAATGTTAGACATGAAACTAAAAGTAAGAAAAGAAGACTAGAAAAAGAACGTGAAAAGAAGTGCGTGGTTAAAAAAATCCAATGACCAGCAAGCTTTGTAGCTCACGAAGGGTTCAAGACAATGAGAAAGCCTAGCAAATCTCCAGCAATTAAGAACAAATTATGTTGGATATAAATGGGTTTATATTAGACAAATTAATATTAGACAAACTGACTCAATACAAAGATAAAATTATTAACATGATTGATCTATATATGAAAGAGGATTTAGAACACTTCAAGAAAATGAAAAAACAATACAATAATTTCTGATTCTGTTCAGTAACTACGTATTATGCCAGAGGAATGGAAGCTTGTGACATCTAGTTATAACTTAAAAGAAAAGAAAATGAAACAAAAAGTTTGCAGAGTTTGGTAGTTATGTTACATTAAGTCATTGCATGATGCACCCAAATTCAGAGGTAAAACCATTGAAAAGCATCTCTGCAAAACTGTTGAAATTTGAAGCTCAATGTACCTCTGACTCATGAAGAAGAATGCCTAGTACTACATGCTTCTATTGTGCTTGTCTAACTGAAAAAAAAAAAAGGCCACATGGGGAAAGGGACTTGGAATTTATGACATAGAAATAGGCTGTAAAAACTGTAAAATACAGCACTATGCTAAGGTTTGCAATGAAAATACAGGCTGAAATATATTTTAATTCAGGTTATATGCAATAAATTTATTTCCACAACTGAAGTCAAATGTGGCTTCATTAGGTGATTCACCATAAACTCTGGCTTTCAAAGAATCCTTTCCTATAGGCAGATTCCATGGATGTAATAAATCATATTAGTAGCATTGCATTATTAACTTTTCCTAATGGTTTTGCAATATGTAAGGATGTGATAACATGAGGCCTGAGAATGTACTCTAGTTATGCATCTAGATCATGAGACAGAAGAAAGGAAGAGATTTTGGCCACAAGTCATATGGCAGAGACAGTCTCCTGTCCACTCTGCCAGGGGCAACCCCCAAGTTAACATAAGTGCCTGCAGGATTGCATTTGTCTCTGGGTGTCATGTTGTGTTTTAACCTCAGTTTAAAACTGAATATCACACTGCTGCTCACTTATTTAGCCCCCCTACGATGGGGGAGACAATCATGAGAATAAAAGTAAGAAAACTCATGGGCTGAGATAAAGACAATTTAATAGGTAAAGCAAAAGCTGCATGTGCTAGCAAAGCAGGATAAAGATTTCATTCCCCACTTCCCATGGGCAGGGTGTTCAGCAATCCTCAGGAAAGCAGGGCTCCACCATGCATAACACTGACTTGGGAAGGCAAATGTCTTGACTCCAAATGTGCCTCCCCCTCCTTCTTCCCCCTCCTCCCCAGCTTTGCTTGCTGAACAAATATGATCCCATATGCTGAGCAGTATCCCTTGGGTCAGTTGGGGTCAGCTGTCCCACCCATGCCCCCTCTCAAGTCCTTGTGCACTCGCAGCCTCCTCCCTGGCAGGGCAATATGAGAAGCAGAAAAGGCCCTGTCAAAGTATAAGCACCTCTCGAGGGTAATAAAAACATCTCTGTGTAATCAACACTGTTTTCAGGACAAATGCAAAACACAGCCCCATACTAACCAGTATGGAGAAAATTAACACTATTTCATCCAAAACCAACCCGGTGTCCTCTGCAGGAAATACCCTGTAAGACTAGGAGGTATTTCCCAGTGCAGTGTTTGGTGTCGTTTCAGCCATGTGACATATATCAGGAGTCAGTTGCATGTTCTTGGGACTTATTTTTGAAAGATCTAGTTAAAGTGGTCCAAAATACATCTAATAAGAGTGCTGAGAACCTCAGCAGTGTGGGAATGCTGGTTTCAGTGTTCAGACATGCTTGTTTACTCTCTTTTGTCCCAATGCTAATTAAGAGAGTCAGTAATTCACAAAAGTGACCATTTGAACAGAGTCTAGAAGACTGAAGCAATGCAAATACCACAGGTAAATAAATACATGTGACAGCACTCCCATTCAAGGCCTCTTGGTTCTGAAGAGTTTAAGAAGTAAACATCAATCTTCTAGAATAAAATATGTCAATATCTCAACACACTGAATGGTAAGTTAGGAAATAGCGAGTCATTCTGTATGAGTCTGTCACAACGGTGAACCCATTAATGGTTTTATTTTAAGCATTCTGTGTTAAAGGGGGAAAAAAGAAAATAGTAAGATCTCTTAACAGTTGAGCTAAAATGTTGCATGCAGGTAGGCAACAACACTTCATGCACATCCTTCAGATCTTTGAGTAATATAACTGTATATTGATTTTACAGTTATAAAAGACTGAATGAAGTAGCAGTGCATGAAACAGGATATTGTGGACCCCTTAGAGGTCAATTGGACAATTAACTGCAAAATAACTGAGTGTTAAAATAAAAGGCTGTAAAAGTTGCTGTTACTGGATAGTCTATATCATAAAAGAAGATTTATTAGGAATTAGATAACAACAATTTACTATGTGGAAAAAAAACCCCAAACAATCAAACCTACAGATGAGGCTCACTAGGGACAAAGAGAGTCTTGAGCTGACAGTGAATTTCAGACTTTGAGAGAGTATTAAAAGCAATTTAGAAGAAAGTTCTTTCCTTTATCATTTGCAATGTAATGCTTGCAATTAAGAATCTAAGAGCTTTTGTCTGACTGTATGTTAATTTTTTATGTTGCCTAAAATAACAATAAAACGTGAAGTAAATTTGTGAAAATTACTTGGCAATGTCCTTCCAAGGCACATAAAAGCATTCTTCACAGAGTAGTAATGACTTGCTGTGATACCACTTTTATATGTTCCACAGATATTTCTCCTCTCTATCTCCTTACTGTTTTATGAGAAATGCATCTTCCAAACACAAACAGAATAAAGTGGCAATGACATTTTATGTGAGTTCTTCAAGACGCAGAAATTAACCAGTTCTTGACTTGGGTATCTCAATATCTAGAAGTCCTGGGAAGTGTCACATGAGATGCTGACGTGAGAGTGACTTTGAGAACTGATTGACTGGGAAACACCTCAAAAGAAAAGGATATGAAGCTCCTGATGGATATGTTCTTGGTTTGCTACTGAGCATTAGTCAAAAATGCAGGTTTGTACTGATTGTGTTTACTGTGTAGTGGATCACATTAGCAAAATCATAGCTGTCAGGTCAGGGAAACTGATTATTATTCTTAGCTGAGTCCTTGGAGGGCCACATCTGAAATTGAAATAAACCATCCAATTTTGTCCTCTAGTGCAAGAGCTGTATCAATAAGCACAAGAGAATTCAGTGCAAGACTGTCATGATCAGCAGGGAGCTGGAACCTTGGTGAGATCAAGAGAAGGTTCATTTAGCCTGCAGGAATAAAAGCAATGGAGAAACCTAGTCTTCTTCTCCTAAGAGAGGGATTGTAGACAATGGGCCAAGACATTTGTCTGAGGTACACAGAAATAGGACAAGAAGCAACAGACAAAAGTTGCAACAAAGAGAATTCCAGTTGGCTATAAAGAAAAATTTCTTTACATGAGAGTGGTAAAAAACAGTAGCTGTTTGCCCCAAGAGGCTTTGGAGTCTCCATTTCTGAAGGTTCCCAGAAATTATTTGAATCTGACTTTAAACAGCCAGATCTGACAAAAGCTGTCCCTGCTTTGAGAGGTAGTTGGACCAAATGATCTTCAGAGCTTCCTTCAACCTCAGCAAGAGGTTCCTGTTCACTTTCACTAACCCTCTTTATTCTTAACACTCTGTATTTAAAATTGTATTTAAGTTCTTAAATTTTGAGAGGTAGATTTAATTTTCGTCACATTTTATGTACCACAGACACAATGGACTCAGCACTAAAAAAAGCAATCTCAGACTTACTGGAAGTGTCATGGGGTAGTAGCCCACTAACAGACAAACATCACACAATCTCTCTGCGGGATTTGATCTCCCTATCAATTCAGAGAGAAACCTGGAAGCTGATGGCTTGTAACAACAAGCAAAGACAATACTTAAGAAACGTGTTTCTCATTAGGTTAAGCTAAAAAATACTTTATTTGACAGTTTACTCACTACCTTTCATTATGCTTCTGTAATTTACCAGCAAAATAACAAATGAAGTTCCTTATTGTTTTGCAATTTGCAAATTGTTAAGATTATGGTGTTTTGTTTGGTTTTTTTTAAACCAGACATCTGATATGCCAGAGTAATGTTTTCTATTAAAGAGAAATAAAATGCCATAAAATATTTTTTAGATTTATTAAATTAGATAAAAGCCTTTAAATGCTTGCAGGGAAAACTTTCTGACAAGTAGACAAAAGAAATCATGAAGGAGGAACTGTTCCTCATTACATCACTGTCTATTGCTGTGAATCATGAAAGGGAATTACACCACACCCCCCCGTATCAAGAATTACCAATCCCAAATCCAAGCAAGCATTTTGATTTTCCTGAATCTCATCCTCCAAATTTGTCTTTCAGTTTTCATTTGTTTCATTCATCCAGATTGAAACCTATTCAAATTCATCCAGAAGGCCACTGAAATACAATTGCCACAAAACAGGGATTTAAAGTTCACTCACTTTTTGCCATGTTAGCCTTATGTGAATTCTTGAGTTACTACAAGGAAACTTTATCGTAGTGTAGTCTACTAACATGTGGTTTCTACTTTCTCTGATACTGAAGTTTTTTTACTATTCTGAATGACCTAAACCTGCACAAACATTTTAATACAAAGAAAATGAAGATAACCATTTTATCATTTGAATGCTTTAAAATATGCAGCCCTATGCCTTGGAAACATCAGAGTGATTCTCACTCACTTTACAATGAAATTGTTATAGTTAAGATA
This sequence comes from Phainopepla nitens, assembly GCA_013400175.1. NCBI lineage: Eukaryota > Metazoa > Chordata > Aves > Passeriformes > Bombycillidae > Phainopepla > Phainopepla nitens. Next base: position 320,264 of record VXBQ01010478.1, on the reverse strand, counting down.
TATGAATAGAAGGAAAACAAATAATGACATCAATTCTTGAGTCATGACAATTGTCTGCATAATATTGTCTGTAACAGGGGTGAATCCACCTTGGAAGTGCTAAGAGCAATTCTGATTTAAAGAATAGCATCAGCATGAAAACATGACAAGAAATCAGAATTCATCTTGTATTTCCGTGGAAGTGCTGTGAAAGAAAGTGATTTTTAAACATTCTTTCAGAGGTAAAACTAGAGTATGTGGCTCTTCATCCTGCAAGTGATCTCTGACCACTTTGTCAGAGTAAAAAAAAATAAACTAAAAAAGCTAAGAAAAAGTTGATCTTACTTCTTACAGGCTCTGGACAGTTTTTCACTACTTTTTATAAATGGTTATGTTCCGCTATTAAAGTCATAAGAGTATGACTGTACTGGTAATTCAGAATGGAATGAGTGTTTTTTATATAATTAACATATTTACCTCCTCAGCGCTAACTCCACCCTGAAAGAGAAAGCAAGAGCTCCACATCTATTGCTTTGGCCATGATTCTAATAGTTTAATTATGATGGAAGTTTGCAGGTATAAAAACAGTAAAATGAGGTTGTATAAAATAATGTTTAGGCTAGTTTGTGGGATGAACTTTGATCTCAGAGGTCAATTCTTCATTCTACTACTACATTCATGACATGTCATATATCTACCATGATTCTAAGTCTTTCTGTATAAAGCATAGATTATAATGTTGATTTATTTCCAAAATGCAAAGGAGTCAAGTCAGATTTATTATATAGAGTTTGATTATTATATAGAGTTTTGATTTTGTAGTGATTTTTTTTTACATTATTTATTTTACAAGTGTGAATCTTGTACCCAGTATCACTATCCACCTGGGAAATATTCTTTATTACGTTCATCTTCCAAATGGACAAACTCTGATGTATAGAGATGTTAATGTTGGCATTTCCACAAACTCATGCAGACATAGCAAACTGCTCTGAAAGGGCACCGCATATTCATGGTCCCTATGGGTGTTTTAAAAACAATATTTTCCAAAATACCAAGTTCCTGGAGTCCTGGAGCACCTAAGAGAAGCACTGTATATTTATGGGTTTTGCAAATAATAATTACAGGGACAAATTATGTCAGTGATGAATTAATACTATTAATCCTTCTCATGTTGAATTTTTCTTGGTGAAATAGTTACTATGCAAGTCAGCCTAGTACTGAGGGTTGAATTTGCTGCTAGTGAAAATGTACAGTGAAAGACAAAGGCTTCTCCAGCTCCCCACCAGGCAAATGATGCTAATGCTACTTCCCTCCTGCACCCCTGGATCTCTTCACCCAGGTCCTCTGGGTGATCAGCTCCTGCACAGTGAAATGAGTGAGACTTGTGGCTCCTGTGCAGTGCGTGAAGCCTAATGGAAGATAGGCAGGCAGCCTTGGGGGCCAGAAAAAGACTGAAGCTTCTGAGAGGTAACTGAGGCTTGCTGGGGAGGGGAAAAAAAATGAGAAAAAGAGCAGGAGCCATGGTATATTGAAAAATGGACAAATAAACAGCACAGATTTGGATGAAGAAGCATAATTTCCAACAGTAGAGGTGGGACATGAGAGGCCAGAGACAGAAAGACCTATTAGGTGACAAATTGACCAAATGTCCCAGATTTGACAGAACAAGTTGTTGGGGATTAAAGGAAAAAATGTGTATGCTAGGCAAGGGAAAAAAGACTGGATTTTTTCGGGTGTTCTGGAGCCAGAGGAGTAAGATTCTCCTTCACAGGCTCAAGTTTATCTTCTCCTTGATTTTACTTGCCTTTACTTATAACAAGTTCTTTCTTTGGTAAATAGAAACAGCAAAGTTAATATGACTGATGTGAACGATTAGTTTTATAAGGTACATCTGTTACTACTTAATGTCTTAAATATCATTAAAACTTTAGATGGTGAGCTCAGTGTATTGATTTCTTCTCTGAGGGTATTTTGCTAACAAAAATAACTCATCTCACACACTGGAGGTATTTTCAATATGGAAAAAAAACTTGTTGATACTAAATGTCAAGGGGAGAAAAATTCAATTGTAGGGTTTTTTTCCTTTAGAATACTATGTAGGTCATAGTACAGATGTTGTGCAAAAATATTTATTTACATCAATATACAAAAATTTTTAACATACAGAGGGTAAGAATGCATTTTGGTTAATGTTTGGCTAAATACTGTGAGTTTTCCACTTCCTCACAAGACAACATTTCTATATCCTGTTTCTTACTCTTGATGGGGTAAGTAGAGTTTTGGGTAGTAATTCCCTCATATTTCCCAGGAAAGTCAGCCATACTCTAACAGGTGTGCTGAGCAGCTATGCATAAGAAAAAGCGTGACCATGATTGCATGCTAGTAAACTTTTGGAGCCTTCAAGATGGATTGCTTCTTAATGGTAAACAAATACTCTGTAAATGTTTTAGATAAATGGCTTTACCAATCTGAGGCTTTCCAATTCTGCATGAACTTAGGGAGACCATACCCCAAGCAGCATGATGGAATGCCCTTCTTAAAAATGTTGAAAGCCTGATGAGTAGGTACCACAGAAAAAAACCAAAAGATAGGAAGTCTGTCAGGTCAAAGGATAATCTAAACAATGCATACTCTGGGACCCATATCTCACAAAAAGATAATAGATTTATGTTTTTCAGAGCCTCCATGGCTTTTGAAAATTAGATTTTTAAAGTTGAGTAAATAGTTTTAAATGACTATTTACTCAGTATATAATCACTCAATAAATAATCACTATTTCTGCTTTCAGTACAGTTGCATGCAGGTCACTATTTTCTTGAAAGTATTCATCATTTTAGTTGATTTAATAAGTTATTTTCCATTCTGGTTTTGTTGGGGTTTTTTTGGTGGGTTTTTTTTTGTTTGTTTGTTTGTTTGTTTGTTTGTTTTTCTCTGTGGTTGAACACAAAATTCTCCTACAAATATACAAGATAAAAATCTGAAGTTGGATCTACTAAGAGCTTTTGGTGATTCACAAATACTGTGCAGACACATGCGTGCATAGATATTTATCAGTTCTTAATTCTCTTTCTTTTCTACATGATTGTCAAGCTAATGTTTTTCAAAAGCTTATGGATGAGCTAGCACTTTGTCACCTCGGGGGCAAAAGGGAACAGTGCAGCAAATAAATCAACAAGCTGTAAGATGTACTGTTTTGATATAGACTGCTTAATTTCCCAACACAAATTCATACAAATCAAATGTAACCGTGTAATTCCACAATGTAGTATGTCCTAAGATCCATCTTGGGCTCCAGAGATGTTAGTTAATCAAAGCTCTATGAGCATGCAAGAAAACTTGCACAAAGGAAATCAGGCTCAGGGATGCATTATTAGAGGAACTAAACTGCAGACCAAAGGATATGATTATTTCAATTTAATTTACTATTGTTAGGCTACAGTGGAAAACTATGTCCACTTTTGATTATACAGTTGAAGAGAGAAACTAGTAAGTTGGATAGAGTCCAGCAGAGGGTCACCAAGATGATGAGGGGGTTAGAGGACCTGACATATGAAGAATGGTGGAAGAAATTAGGTTTGTTCACCATAGAGAAGTCTCAAGAGGAATCTAATTACAATCTTTCAGTGCTTTGTAGAGAAGCCAGATGTACTCTCTTCACGAGGGCATACATTGGAAGGATAGGTAACAAGCAGAAGTTTTGTTGGGGTAAATTCTTTCTTAATATTTTAATAGACCTCCTCATCATGAGAACAGGTGAACATTGAAATAGGTTTTCCAAAGAGATAAAATCTCCCTCAATTGATATTTTCAAGACCTCATTTTACAGGGTCCTGGATAACCTCGTTTGAAGCCAGGCCTTCAAGAGAAGGCTCAACCAGATTTTCTCTGGGGGTTCCTTCTAAATTAGGCTTTTCCATCATTCTGTGGCAACATTATGGCTTAAATATGTAATACCCTGTTCCAATAAAATTCTGCTACCTTACCATTTCAATTGATCACATTTCCATGAAACCAGTGCCATTTTTGGGACAAAGGGCATTTTTCTGCCTTAGCTATTATCATCCAGTATTAGAAAAGATGTTAATGAAGAAAATGTGTTCACAGTAACATAAACTAATTTTATGTCACTGTATTTTAATGTCTGACATTCTTGCTTGTTCGTGCTTCTGAGCACCACATGCCCAGCACCATCAAAGAGGAATGCAGAGAAAGCTTATTGCTGATACTTCTAAACAATTTTTCCCAAGTTAACACAAAAGCTGCAAAGGGTTTAAAATGTGGTTACAAAACAGTACACAACCAGTTTTAACAGTTAGTTAGTTGCTGTAATATCTAATGTTTTGTTGTGAACATTAAGAAGGTCTCTAAACAATCTGTGATTCATAGATTCATAAACTTTAAGAACAGGTGGCATCAAAGGAGACTGTTAATCTCATCTCTTTGCAAATAACTTGGCTCCCTTGAACACAGCTCTACAGTGATATAATTCTTCTGAAAAGTTACATGGATGAAGATAACATGATATGCCTTTACAAGTAATCCTGTTTCATGTTTGATTTCTACCAATGATGTCCAACTATCAAATCCAAGCCTTTGGACATCTGCCTGACAATATAATTATGCTTTGGACACATCTGCCTGTTGAGACTGAAATGATGTGCTTCAAGAAACAGAACCCTTCAGACAAACCAACTTCAGAAAAAAAACTTCAGACAAAACTGCAAAATTTCAATTGCTTTTCAGAAGCAGAGAATATGCCGAGTTGGAAGGGATCCACAACAATCATCACAACAATCCGACTCCCATCTCTGCACAGGACCATCCCCAAGAGTCACACCTTGTGCCTGAGAGCACTGTCCAAATGCTTCTTGGACTCAGTCAGGGTTTGTGCTGTGACCACTTCCCTTGGGAGCCTGTTCCAGTGACCAACCACCCTCCAGGTGAAACACCGTTTTCTAATATCCAATCTAAACCTTCCCTGGCACAGCTTCAGGCTGTTTCCTTGGGTCCTATCACTGGTCACCAGAGAGAAGAAATCAGTGCCTGGCCCTCCTCTTCCCCTCATGAGAAAGCTGCAGACTGCAATGAGGTCTCTCCTCAGTCTCCTCTTCTCCAGGCTGAACAGACCAAATGACCTCAGCTGCTCCTCATCTGGCTTCCTCTCAAGGCCCTTCATCATCCTCATGGGGCTCCTCTAAAAGCTTAGTATCTTCCTTATACTGCAGTGACCAAAACTGCACACAATATTCAAGGCAGAAGATCAAAGATCAGATACTGCATTTCACCCAGGAATTAACATATAAAGTGTTTCTCACTTTCCACTTAGACCATTCTTTCAAGTTTCTGCAAGAACTTCTGTAAGAGAAACAGGAAACAGGAAAAAAACTTAAATGTGGGTCATTTCAGATAGATAACTCCAGTTGAAAAAGTCTTTAGTTAGCAGCCAATTTACGAAGCTGTTGCAGTGGTGCTGCACAAGGAGTCTGTGTTAGAAGCTGCCCTCTGATGCTCTTTCAAGTCCTTCATTTCTGACAGTATGTAAGTCTCCCTCCAATTTCTCCACAGCTTAAAAGACCTGTAGTTATTAGGGTGCTATCAGGGATTTATCATCAATTCTCTCCCACCTCCAAATCCCACATTTGCCAGCCGTGGTGTTGCCCGGAGACTACATTAGAACTGCAGACAAGTGACGATGACAGCATCTGTCTATACTTACATCAGACACATGTCGGTATGGCCACAAATGTCAAGGCCCTTTTCAGCTGTTGCCAAAAATCAGGTGCCACACTTATGCAAAAATAAGAAAACTAGATTTAAAATATCCAGGTTAAAATTATTCAGCCAGACATTCATCTCAATGGATATAAGTTTTTCTTATCAGAGCATGCGGGCCAGCGGCTTCCTTTTTGGTTTTAGATGAAGGTTGTAAGCCAATCAAAAGAAAAACTTTTGTGGTTTTAGAAAAGCATCAGATACAAAGACCTGGGATGGGGCAAAAAAGACTGACAATCATGTGGTTAGAGTAGTTATTTTGTCCAAGGCCTTGAAACAGAGTCACTTCTAAGTAGCTGCTTGAACTTAATCTTATAGGTGTAAAAGTCAGCTATTATTCTCTGCTCTGATCTAGTACAACTAACTGCTCACATTTCATAAGACAGCATAAAATTTAAAGTCCATTATCCCAGTTCTCATCTCCATATCTTGGAGAACCAAATGTATTTTTTATTTAAAATAAAGCCTCTTTTATTATATTGTGACTATCTGGTTTCTGTAGATATTTATAATTGAATTACAAATCATCTGATTTAGTATGCTTAGCTTCTTTTTGCTCTCATTTACCTGTCAGCTGTAATGCTCATGATGCATCTTATACTTCAATATTTTGCATTTAATGGACACATGCAGTTATTGTTTAAGGAAAGTTTAAATAGCACAATAAAGATATATATATCTGAAAAATATTTTATTAACAATGTGGTATCATAAGGTATGGTATGGTAAGGTTAATTACAAGTTTTCTTCTAAATTTTATCATAGAATTATAAAAAAATTGCTTCTGATTCATTTTTTTATTACCTGCATAGCATACACCTCCTAAACTTATCAGTTAAAATTTATCTTCACTGTGAAGCTATTGAGGTCACTGGAGTTTTACCCAGGATTCATTTGTTCCATTCAAACTTTTATTTAGAGTGTAGTTCCAGGTTGCTATGGTTATATGAGACAGTAGTGTTTTGAACAGAATTACTTATTTTATATGAAAGGCTTTTCCATGTGCTCAAACTAAAGGAAAATAATGTGTGTTCTCTTTATTAATAGATCATGTTCCAAGACCTCTTTCAGTTTAAGACATTTTAGTTAAACATATACTTGTTATACTTAGTATATTTTTGCATGCAAATAAACCTTGAGGACTATTGTTTAGGTTTCTATGATGCTGTCTTAGATAAAATTCTCAACTTTTATGGCTAAGAATTCAGAATTGACTGCCTATATCTTCCTGTTTCTTTTGGATAGTAATCGTATTTTAGTTTTGCTGGCTCCTGCCGAGCTGAACTCTTTTTATTGTTTCTCACATAGATAAATGAAATAATAATGAATAGTAAATGGTAACATATTTGCTGCCTGATTTAGTAAAGGCTCATTTTTGTGTCCACAATGACATAAGGTGCTTTTGCACAGAAAGACATGTAACTTGGTCTGGTTAGTTATGGGGTAAGACATGAACTCATTTGTTACTAAATTGAATCTCAGGAGTCCATTCAGAGAGCTATGGTAACACAATTATTGCATCATGAATAACATCAAATTCCTTCACAGTACATTAAAACCAGTATCACTTAATGTTTTCTCAGAGCAGGTACTATTCTGAGTAGATAGATTTCAGATGCTTAAGAAGGGATGAAGGAGCCTAATTCTACAGGAGGATAAATAAGCAGAATGAAGCATGTTTTGAATACCCTCATTTGAGGAATCAGAGACAGAGAACCTCTTGGGTTGAAAGACCATCCAGTTCCAACCCCCTTTCCATGGGCAGGGATGCCTTCCACCAAACCAGGTTACTCAGAATCCCATCCTACCTGGTGCTAGACACTTCCAGGGATGGGACATCCACAACTTCTCTGGGCAAACAGTTCCAATGCCTCACCATCCTCACAGTAAAGAATTTCTTCCTAATAGCTATATGTAAATCTACCTTCTTTGAAGGTAGTTTGAAGTCATTATCCTTTGTCCTGTTACTGCATGTCCTTGTCAAAAATCTGCTTCCATATAAGCCCCATTTAGGCACTGGAAGGCGCTATAAGGTTACCCCAAAGCCTTCTTTTCTCTAGGCTGAACAGCTGTAACTCTCTCAGCTCTTCCTCACAGAAGAGATGCTCCAGCCCTCTGATCATCTTCCTGGCTTTCCTTTGGACTCACTTCAGCATGCCCACATCTTTCCTGTGCTGAAGGCCCCAGAGCCAGACGCAGTACTCAGGTGGGATAGATCCTGCCTCAGCCTGCTGCCAGACTTCTCTTGATGCAGCCCAGGACACAGTTCACTTGCTGCGTTGTAAGCACACCTTGCCAGCTCATGCCCAGCCTTTCATCCACCACCTACCCTAAGTTCATCTCCTCAGGCCTGCTCTCATACCTGAGATTGCCCCTACCCAGGTGCAGCATCTGACACTTGGCTTTCTCGAGCTTGTCCAGGTCCCTCTGGAGGGCATTACATTCTTCAGGTGTCTCAACTGCATCACTTATCACTGTCGTGTTCAAGTTTATTAAGAGTGCACTCAATCCCTTCATCTATGTAATTAATAAAGATATTAAATAGCACTTCATCCAATATGAACCCTGAAGGATATGGAGCTCGGAGCCGTTGACTACCATCCTCTGGATGTGACCATCCCACCAATTCCTTATCCACCAAACAGCCCATCTATCAAATCCATCTCTTTTCAATTTAGAGGGTAAAGTGTTGTGAGTGACCATGTTGAAGGCCTTACAGAAGCCCAGATAGATGACACCTGTAGCCACTCCCTTGTCCACCAATGTAGTCACCCCATCATAGAAGGCCACTGGTTTGGTCAGGGAAGACTTTCTGCAGGTGAAGCCGTGCTGGCTGTCCCAAAATCAGCTCCTTGTCCTCCTTGTCCTCCATGTGCCTCAGCACAGCTTCTAGGAGGACCTGTCCCATTATCTTCCCAGGCACAGAGATGCAATATTTTTTGTTTTTCCAATCTCCATGGACTCCATTCAGTTGCTATGGATTTTTAAATGTCGTGGAAAAATGGCTTGCAACTGCATCAGGCAATTCCCTCAGGATTCTGGGATGTATCACACCCATAGATGTATGTATATTCAGGTGCCTATGGTGGTAAGGAAACATTGCAGATTTCAGTCTCGAAGAAGAATCCAGATATGAGTTGCTGGTCTTGCAAGAAAAGATGCAAAAATATGTATAAAAATGTAAAAAATTTATCTGTAAAAAGATGGCATACTTGTGAATCTTCATAAAAATGCATCCTCTGGGGTACTTGAATGGAAGCAGTAAAACCTTGGGTCTCTATTCAAAAGGACTCCAAAAAGTGCTAGCTCCTCTTCCACAGTAGAAAGATAATTAATTATAAGACAATATATAATAAAACATTATAATCATAGAAGATGATTATAATTATAATAATATAAGACAATATATATTTAAATATATCTCAAAACTAGTGCTGTTCTCATAGACATTTCCTCTATCTTATTTCTCCCTCTGTGTTAGTGAGGTGCTTTCTACAAACAGCTGTTCTTTCTCCTTTTCCTAAAACTTTGATATCTTCCATGAAGCAAACCCAAGACTATGTGAGTTATCTGCTTAGCTGTCTTTGAGCTTGCTCTAGAACTGTAGCAGCAGATCATCATTTAAGAAGGCCTGTTCTTTGAAGACCTGGCAGGACCCATTGTATCTTACGAGCATGTAATGACGTTCAGGAGGTGCAATGATGTACAGTTTGTTCCTTTCCTTCTCTCTCCTGACTGGCAGTCTGACAGCAGCTCAGGATGAAAAAGTGACATTTAGGGCACAATAAATTTCCCTACTCCACATTCTTTGAGTGGAGGTGGAGAAAGACTAAGAAATTACCCTAGACTTAGCTTTCACATTTTAGCTAGCACAGGCAGTGTGGTCTCATTGGCACCTGGGGATGCAGGCTGAGTAATGCGTGGCTCTGGCAAAGGGTTGCATCAGAGTAAAGGCAGGAAAAAATTGCAGTTCTTGGAAGAGGAATTTTCTTTCCAGCTCATGCCAAGGCAGTTCAGTTATGTGCCACCCAAAAGCTTGTGACAAAGCCACTTTTACTCGTGCAATTAGCTGTGCTGACAGCAAGCTCAGCTGAAAGCCTTGGCTCCTGCTTGACAGGGTTAGCTTAAGTACAGACACAACAAAAATGAAAAAGCTGCCTTGGCTGTGTACACTGATATCCTGAGACTTCTGCAGAAAGCAGAACTTTCCATTACAGGTAGCCTAAGACAGCCTCTCTTCTCTCATGCTGTACTATAATCTGATAGCTGTGTGATTCCTTTACATTGAATCACTTTCAGTTGTACTCAGAGCCCTTGTTATACTTTTTTTGTCCCTTTAAAAGTTTGTCTGCTCACAAATTTAATAAAAACTGTGTTCTTTAAAATAGAATTGAGTGAATATTAAATGCTTATTCCTGGAAAATATGGTTGCTCATTAAATTTGACAGTCATTCCTTATGTGGTAAATGTTGTCAGTGCCAAGAATTCTTTGGCAGTTTCTGCCAGCTACAGGTCCATTATTTTAATTGCCTTTAACCTATAATCAATATTTGCTGCTTTCAATACAACTAGATGCATAGCTAAGTGATATGGAAGAGGAAATATATAGTCTATTGCACCTTATATTCTGCTTTAAAATGTATGAGATGCAGCAAAATGCATCATCACAATAATCTTTCCATCATCAAAACTATTCCAGATTCTTAGGAAGTATGTGAAAGAGGAAACCAAACATCTGTCTCTTACTCCAAAAAACTCGATGTGCATTTTTAGGCCAAATTCTGTTGCATCAGTGTAAGCTTATAACAATGAATTGGTAGCTGGTAAAGTTTCAGTTATTTGCAAATAATAATGGAATATTGCACGTGGGACTGCATTTCTTTCATTAACTGTTGTAAAACTGTGCATGCCCATAACTGAGGTTCCAGAGGAGTTACTGAAACCTGAAATATGTATAAAGGCAGCTTTTCTCTCTTCTGGGGATCTACTGTTATATGTTGGGTCATGCAAAATGAAAGACTGGAGAATACCATGCATTTAGAGAATGGCACTCCTTGTAGGAGTCATTCTTATCAAAGAAACCACAGCTTCAATTACATATTTTGCATTTCTGATGGTTATTTATTTCTCTTTTTCTTTTCTAAACATTTTTATTCTTTAAAAAAATAAAGGAGCTACAAATTAATATGGAAAATAAGTATGCAGTTTTGATCCAAAGTGTACAATAGTCTTTCTACCAGTTACCTTTGAAAGGTACCACTTGAAATATTGAATTATCAACCCATCCTTAGCCAAGCATAACTTTCATTACTTCTATACAGATTATGTCTAAATACGACATTTAGATCAGGCCCGTTAATCTCCTGAATCATGATCTATGAACTCCTTTTCAAAAACTTGTCCCTGTCTTGGTCAGAGCATGGTGCTAATGGTGCTAATAACACCACAGTTGTGGGTTCAATCCCTGTATGGGCTTTTTACATAAGAGATGGACTCCATGGCCCCTGTGCATCCCCTCCACCTCAGAATATCCTGTGAATCTCTGAATCTGTAAGCTCTTGCTACTGAAAAGAAATAATTCTTGGTAAAGTCTCAACTTCATCACAATTAGAAGCAATTCAATTGACTTCATCTGGGGCAGAATTTCATCCTTACAGACTGTTTCTTCAGAGAAATTGCATAAGCAGTACATGATTTAGACTACTTTCATGCATAAAACACTGTAGAAGCACAGCATACTTCCCAGTCTTAATTGCATTGAGGAAAAGAGGCTAGTTAGATAAGTAAATACATAAAACTGTTTAGACGGCAGAAAGGGAAAAGACACAGAGGCACAGACACAGAAAAGATTGTTTTGTGTTCATTTCATTTCCACTAATAAGGAATTACTATTACTCGGTTGTCTTCCTTAAATTTATCAAAAGTAAGCATAAGCTTTTTTCATGTTTTGCTCCCCGTGCACACTCTGATCTTGCAAGCACACACAGTTCACTGCCTCCTGCTTGCTCTCCAGCCTGGCACAGGTATCTCTGCTCTCAGCTGACACAATATTGCTGTTTGGCCAGCTGGCAGAGCACATTTCTACATGGGACCACAGCCCCTCGAGGGACCCTGAGCCCGTCTTCAAACTGTAGCTGCACTAGTGAGCCAACTCAATAATTTATGCTTATTAATAATGCATCTCAATGAATCATTACTCCTTTAAATTTTAAAACAATTGGTTTAGCATTTTTAATGTTTATGTGCCATCGATGAATGACTCTCTTATTTATTCCACCTACAGACATACTGGAGTACAATAACAAAGATGCTGGCTTATAGTGGAGAAGAACAAGATTCTGAGGGGAGGTCAGACTGGTAATTAGCTAGAAGAAAAGAGGGTCAAATAGAGCTGCACATAATCATTGCAAAAACTGGAATTTGCAAAATGAAAGGAACTACTTCCTCCTGTTGATAACAGCCCCTCATGCCAATATCAGTGCAGTTCCTCAAACAATGAAGAGCTAAGATATTTGTAAGACAAAAAAATTAGGTCTGTTATGTTATAACAAAGGTAATGACAATAATACATCTGGTCAGCAGCTGGCTGAACTGCAACACTTCTGAACTCTCCTTATAAGCACCACATGAGTTACAAAGCCATTATATCTACGGGAGCACACCATAAGACACTATGAGTCATGTATTTTAAACAGTGCAACTCATAAATTACCCATATGACAATCCAAAGCTCTTAGCAGCTATACCATAGCTAGTACAAACAGCTGCTTTCTCTGAGGTAATATTGTTTTTAAATTCTCCCCTTGGTGACACTTTGAGATGCAGTAAAAGAATCTTTTTGCACAACCGCAGTGCATGAAAGCAAAGGAGCAAGTAACTTGTAGAGCAGATAGAGAAGCTGAAAATGTTACATATAGGAAACTCACAGTATTGTCACAGTTAATTGTCCAGCCGACTACCCTGTAACTAAAACTTCTGGAAAGCAGTATATAAGTCCCAAAATTATCTCTCAGCACTTCTGGACAAAGACAGACAAAACTAAAAATGCACCCTGTCTGAAATATATCTTGCCTATTAGGAAAATCAATTCTATTTTTCCAGAAGCATAACTGATTATTAAAGATATGAAGGATCATAGACAAATATTGGACTAAATGCCAAGGATGGCAAGTGCAAATACTTCAAGCAGAATTTAGAGCAGTATAAGTGCTTTCAGCAATCGAACTACAGGTTGCAAGTTTCTACGTCAGCCCAAAAGCCTATATATAATGATTTCTAATAATTTTTCCAAGTCTAGCATTTTAGAGTCTCCCTATCACAATTGCTCAATTCAAGCTTGTCCCCCACTCCCTGTATCTGTAGGATCCAACCCAGCATCCAGACAATCTCTAAATCATAAAAAACATCCTTCCCAAAATGCTGTAAGACCCAGCCCTGAAGAACGTGACAGCACAATAATTTTTGTGCTCATTAATCCCAAATGTGGCAGAGTAGCTCTTGCACCAAGCTATTTTTCTTCTGCCTTACTCTATTGAGGCACACGTCTGAAGGAACTGTCATGACTCCTACGTCCTAAAATTTGTTCTTCTTCCTTGGGCCAAGATTTTAGTTTAGACTTTGAAAAATTCAGTTTTGTTTAGCTAGGTAGAGCTCAGTATTTTTTATTTACCATACTTATGCATTTTTCTCTCCAGGTTAAACTTCATTTTTTTAATTAAAAACCCAAACAAACAAACAACACCAAAAAAAAACCACACCAAACAAACAATCTGGAAAAAAATCTTGCTTTGAATGTTTTGGTTAGCTGAAAAAACCTAAGATCTTACAGTAACCTTATAATGTTCGTCTTCCTAAAAACTCAGCTCAAATGCTCTTTTACCTGACAATATTCTTTTAAAAGAAAAATTGTTTAAGCCTGGTCCAAGCAACTTTTTATAATTATCTAAGTAGATCATTCTGAATGTGAGTGTGAGCCTGCACCTCTGGCCTGTTGCTTTTATAATACTTTAAGAGCACAATCTCTGATGGTGCAATAAGTCTGTGGGGAGAAAGGATTCAGGAAAGGCACTTGGCCAGACAACATGACTTCCAGCTAAGACCCACAGCATCTCTCTGGGAACCTTATGATAGCAGCTTTTAGAGCCACAGAAAATATTTGATTGTAGACTTTTATTTGTATGCAAATGTTAAAGTTATTTGAAACAATTGTTTAATATATTTGAATATATGAGCAGGGAGCTTTTTTGTTATTCCCCAGGAGTAATGGCAGCTGTTTTACTTAATGCACGGATCTCAGCAGAGCAAAGACTTATCACCATAAGTCAATTTAGAGGCTGAATAGATATCATAAACCACAAAATTCCACCTCAGCTAATTACTAAATCACAATAGATCTTGAACTTTGAATTAAATTAAGGTTGTGCTATCTAATAAGTATCCAGATTATTATATATTTATAATCTGCAAATATATCACCAGTTATATCTCACTGAGTACTGGATGAACAAAGCAGAAGTGCTTGGTAAGTACCAATAAAAGCTAAAAATTTAATAAAGTATTATTTGCTCCATAAAGAAGAGAGAACTAGACAAACAGGATTTAGTCTGAATCCCAACAGAGACAATGTATAAGATACTTTGAGGACTAAATAGAAAGAAAATCTCCATTAGGTTAGAAAACTTGTGTCCTTTGTGTTATTTGATAATTCAGTACTGTTTCAGAAAGCTAAATGCTGAGCCCCAAGCTGGCTGGAGACCACTTATATGTACTAGATTGACTGAGAATCACTTTCTGATGTCAGGTTCAGGTCTCTGCTAGACATATATCTGTGCCTCTGACAGTCATTTGCAGACAGAGACCTTTCAGAGGCAGCAAGGGAAGGTGCAAACTCTGCCCAGATGCCTTGTAATTACATGCATTTGAAAATATCAGTCTTGTAAAACAACAGCACATATTTAATTAAAGGTAAAAAAAGGAAACAGAAAAATAGTACAGCATGAGGATTTAAATGATCCTACACAAAGCCTGGTATGTGATCAAAGTAAATTTCTACTGGCTACATGAAAACTGTGCCTCAGGATCTGTCACTGGGTACACAGCATGTCAGGCTGTTCTACATAAGGAATGAGTACCCTACAGCACTTAAGCTCCTCCAATTACCCTGTATGTTAATCTAATCTATATGCTATTTTGCTCTCCTAAAAACAACGTAACAGTTCCAGCAGCTACCCAAAGCCAGGTGGACACTTTCATAACATGGAATAAAAAAAAAAAAATGCAGTCTGGTGCAATTATTAGATTAGTCACATTATTTCTTTGGAAGCTCTGAAACCCTCATACATGTACCATTCTGCCCAATGTGCTGGAGTGGAGCATGATAATGTGTAACACCTCAGACATTTTTCTTTCTTTGAAGGCCAAACATTCTTCATTTCAGTTCAAAAATGCTCTCTATATAAATTTGTCAAAAGTCTAAAGACCCTTCCATAATCCTCCTGGGATCTTTTCCATTTCCTCTTATTGTTTGTTCCGATAGATATACATCAGTCCTGAATCCGCTTGTGTTCCTTAGGTAAAACTGATTTGAGTCAAGCAAGCAATGTATTTGTATTCTTCAGCTGTATTCTGGATGTTATGGTAGTTAAATCATCTGTTATTGATATTCATGCACTCTGGTTTTTATGGCCCCAAAAGAATTTATTTACATGGCAACGACTGTTGTAATAAGTATCCAGCCCAAAAGACCAAATGTCTCATGGCTGTTTCTTGCATATAGAATATCATTGCAGTATAGATTTTCTATAATACGTCCATTAATTAACAGTAAATTACAATGAAGCTCCTATATAAAAGATGTTGAATATCCCACAAATTCATTTTTATTACTGTTATTACACTGAATGTTAAATGAATTTAGAAATATAGGACCTTTTAAGTGTCAGCAGATGTCTTTGATCAGTGTTTATCCTTTTTGGTACCATTTAATGAGAGATCATATGTTAATATGCAGCTGGAGAAAACTACCTTTCAGACACAACAAGCCTGAGAAGAGTTTCCAGCTGCCATTGCATATACCAGACCTGTAATTACCAATCATGACAGAATAAATTTTAAAAAGCAAGCCACTTAAACTAGAATACATGCAAAGTGACTTAAAGCTTAAATTTAACACAACTAGATGAATCTGTTCTCATTTAATTGCAACTGATGTTCTCCTTTTAGTTTGCTACTAACCAAAGTTATTCCTCTCAGTCTTCAGCAATACTTTTCAATAGAATTTCTCTGAGTCCCAAATATATAATTCTTAAAACTCCCTCCTGATCCTCTATACGGACAATATAATACTACTCTCTAAGAAAGTTTGCAATGACTTTCCAAAATCTATTAGTCCGTCATTATCTCAATTAAGTAAGGACTCTGATGAGTCTCCCTGAAGGAATGTTTCTGCAGTTCTGATTTTTGTGCATG
Source organism: Phainopepla nitens (assembly GCA_013400175.1). Taxonomy (NCBI): domain Eukaryota; kingdom Metazoa; phylum Chordata; class Aves; order Passeriformes; family Bombycillidae; genus Phainopepla; species Phainopepla nitens. Next base: position 304,043 of record VXBQ01010478.1, on the reverse strand, counting down.
GGATGTTGATTGATTCTGAGTGGTTGCAGATAATTGCTTGTGTTGTCAATTTGAATCACTGGAGTCTAGTGTGATGCCAAGATGATTTTTTGCCTTTTCTTCTATATACATTTTTTATACATTTTATGTATCCTCAGTATTCTTAGCATACATACTTGTAATTCCATAAGTCTGAGAACTTAGCATAGCCCTAGTATTCTGTTAGGCCAGGAGACCAAACATCCTAGAGGCCTCATATCTGGAAAGCCCTGCGCTATCTTGGGAAACCAAGGCCCTCTCTAGAATGCATCCTGAAAACTAAAGATTTGGCCCATCGAGGGGAAAATTCCTCAGGATGAGAAGACATCATGCTATCCATTCAAGCCTCTCATTGGAGCATCCTTGTTAGATATGCTAATTTGTAAGGCCTATAAAATTGCATACATGATCTATCATGTGAGTGTATTTTGGGTCATTCCGCCTTGGTGAAGTAATGCACCATAAAGACCCTCATTAAATATCAAGGTAAAAAAATCCTTTATCCCATAACCGAGTCTGGATCCTGATTTTTAAGACCTGGAAAAGGCATCAAGTGCCATATTGTACTTGGGATAAGACCTATGGCATTACCTTTGGACTGTACCTATATCAACCAAACTCTAACATGCTGGGTTTTATAAGATGTAGTAACTTATCATCAGTTGATAATAGTGTGCACATCCTTAAGTAGACTGTAAAAATTAAATTCTTGCCAATAATTATACAGAAGTTTCTCTCTTAAAAACCTCTGAGTCAATTCAGAGAACAAAACATTTTACATGCTTAGTCTCTCCTGAAACCGAGATGCCTGCAACACATGAAGCCCTCTTGTGAACCATAATATTTCACTCAAACTCTTCTTTCTTTCCCCCATTTATAGTGTGTACTTTTACCTTTGAAGGGAACATGAGTGTCTGTGTTAGTTATGAAGGTCTGTGTTGTATTTGAATTTTTCTTAGGCACAGTTTCCTGTGAATTGACATGATCTTTATTCTTCGATGTCTTGAGTCACTTGATAAAGAGCATACTTAGGAAATGTTACCACCCAAGAATACTACCTATTTTGTCAAATTTCCTGATGCATTTCTGAATTTCAGTTGATTGTTTCCAAGGATCAGCGTGCAATGCATAGCTATTTCTTTATCTATTTTGGCCATTATTAAAGCAATTCACACAGTAATGAACCACCCTCTGTATCATTTTAGAGGCAAGTATTGTTTGTCAAAATGGCTCTTTTGCTGCTTTATCCAGGTTGATGGAAAAGAACTTCAACAGAAGGATTTCTTTAAGACTACCTTGAGTAAAACAGATTTCTTTCACTCCTGAGAGTACGATTTGTTGCCTCCATTTTCCATCTTTTAAGTCTTTTACTATGAAGTGGGCTGGTTTTATGAAGAAGGAAAGGCTTTTGGATAGTTCATTATGTTCTCCAAATACTCTCAGACCTTTGTTACAAGCAAAATCAGGAAATGAGAGCTGATTCTGTGAGAAAAGAAATATTCTACTAACTTGAAAATCTTGACAGGTGGTCAAATCCCATATGACACATTAATTATTTTCTGCAAAGGTGTGCTCTGAGAAAAGAACAGACCTTACCAGTGAAGGGAAGCACTCATCTGAATATTAACCTTAAGCAAAACATAAATATTTTCATTCATTAAATATCTGTAGAAAATTATTTAATATTTCTTTTAAGAAAAAAATGGAAAGGAGGGAGGGAAGGAGGCAGGCAGGAGGGAAGGAAGAGTGTGAATGCTGCTACTCAGGAACTCTGATACCAACTTACAGCAAGCAGTAGCTTTTTGAAAGGCAAAGTACCAGAATTCATTGTGAGATGTTCCAATGACAGAGATGAAAATGCTGAAATCCTATGCCAGTGGAGAAAAATATGCAGCCTGAGTACTACAAGTTTAATCCGTTCCTATACTAGCTTGAACTGCACTGTAATGCACTTGGTTATTGAACAGCAAACAGGATTTTTCCTGGTATTGGAAGTGACAACAGAAAGATATACTTATATATATTCAAGTGTCACTGGAACTGATAGTCAAAGGAACTGGGAGTTTAAATATACAACCATTTTGGATGACTGATTTTCAACCCTGAGGCAGATGGACTGCTTCTAGACAGTCAATGAAAGGTCACTCTATCTTCTGAGACAATTTTGCTATACTAGAATTCATTGTTTTTACTGGACAATATTTGGAGGTCTATGACTAAAATTTTTTAAAGCCCTAGAAGTTGGTAAATAGCTTTAAATTAAGAACTTAGCTTTAAATTTTTGCTCTCTCTAGGAACATAAAAATGCAGTCTCTGAGGGCAGCTTGAGAAAAAGAAATAAAGATCAAATTAAACAAGAGAAAAATTGGAGTGCATAGTCAGCAAGATAAATTTTAGAAACAGCTCTGAAGAGCGTGAAAAAGGGACTTAGAGCATCATTTCCAGGTAGAAAAAGGAAAATGAATGTCACAGGTAAGGCTGAAGATGAGTTTCTTTTCTTTGATCTTCTCTAGAAAGGTTAACTGTGACCAGAATTTTAAAAATTAATTGTAATGAAGAGGTAGACATTCAAGCCAGAAGAGAAGGACAAGTTAAATAACACCCAAATAAGTTCAATGTGTTGAAGTTAGCAAGACTTGACAAAATCCGTCTGAGAGCTAGCCAAAGCAATTTCTGAGCCATAGCCAATTATATTTGAAAATTCATGGAGGACCAGTAAGGTCCCAGATGAGCAGAATAAATGTAGAATCTATCCTTTAAAAGGGAAAATGAGAACTCAGAGAATTATAGATGAGTCAACATAACTTTTGTCCACTGAAATATTTTTGAAAAAATATTTGCAATCAGACATCTAGAAGATAGCATGGCAGTATAAAAAGCTAATATGGTTTTGCCATAACAGACTAATCTAAATTCCTTCCCTAACAGAGAAAATGGGTTAGCATGTAGAGAGAATCATGATTTAGCACAGCTAATGATTTAGAATGGTACACAATATATTCCTGTAATAGTTTCCTAAACAAGTGGAGAATTTTTGGGTTAGGTGTTACTCCTGTTAATGGGAACACAGCTGGCTGGAAGACTACTCTTTAAAGTGCTGTCGGGTATTTCACTATCATATGGGCACATGAAAGAAGAATTCTCCAGGAATTAATTTATCCAGAACTCAACTATTGCCAGGAGCCAAGGCCACTGTTTTTCAGTAACGGAGGAGGAACTGGGCAATACGCTTACAAAATATTCAAAAAGGATGCAATAAAATACAAGAATCACTTATTCTGTACTAATGATATTTCAGATAGAATTTTGAGTTTGGTTTTTATTTCCTCAGTGTATAACAAAAATAATTAAATAATGAAGAATCTGAAAAAGAGAGAATGCTAAAACATTCTGTTTATGTGGCATTCTGGGAAGCTGTTGAGAGGACTGAGTGTATTTCATCTAGATTAAAAGATCCATCAGTTCTACATAAATTATGAAAATTTGTTACTAACAGGATAGTAATCAATCTCTGTCCATAAAAGATGAACAATAAGAAAACTGCTCAATAAAGTAACGGCTACCAAGAATGAAGCTGTATTTTATAAAAGTCTTTCAAAAAATACCTCTGGAAGTGATTGTCTAGGTATATTGGGCAACATCTACACGAACTCCTACTGTTTGTGACTTAAAATCAGTAAACATCTGGAAGAATTGGATTCCCAGTTCACAAGGACAAGTACAAGCAGATTTGAGTGTGAAATCATTCATTCAGTCAGAGAAAAAGGAGTCTGAGCCTAGGTGGTCCTTTGTGAATCGCCCTATAAAAGGCATTTGAAAAGCACACAAATAGTTTTTGGATCTTCTTTAAATATTCTCCACTGGGGTTCTTAGAAAGTGAAGTAGTCTTGACTCAAGTAAACAATCTCCTGTTTCAAAAGACCTAAGTGCTTTCCAAATTATTGAGCGTGATCCTTCTTTGCTGTTATAAATAGACAAAAATCCATTGCAGCTGGTTTTCCTTCCGTTTATTTTTCCTCATTAGACGAGCTTCACTCTTAATGCTTCATAATTCATCAAAGTGAATTTTTTGTCTGCTGCAAATATGTTACTATCTGTATGAGACAAAAAGCAAATTATAGTTCATATAGTTCACTCCCAAGCAACATGATCAGGATAACCTTCAAAAGAAGGAAAATTGTGAGAGTTCTAGTCTGAGAAGCAATTTTGCTCAAACTGTTTACAATACCAAATGCCAGTTTGGGCCGTTAGTTATAGCTTCCAGGACTTAATTTTTCCTGGGAGTTCTTTTGAGTGTTTTGCATCAGACGCTGAAGGCACACAATTTCAAATACAGCAATGTACATGCTAAGAAGTTTCTTTAACCTACATTGCACTGTGAAACGGCCATGACAGCTGCTGAACTTTTCCAGTGGAGTCATAATGAGAGCTATGAAGAAATTCTAAGCATATAGTAGAGTGGAAGGGAATCAGCAACTGACTGAGAGTAGTACTGATATAGAAGCCATGATGGATATTAAATATATGGACAAGTGTATATATATGTCTTTTTTAAATTTCACAAGAAACATTAGCTTGAAAAAATTGCACTTATGAAGATTTTTCCTAGTCTAAACAGTAGCTGGTTAGTGCATGCAGCTGAAAAAAATGTACAATGAAGAGGAGAAAATGTTTTGGAAATAAATTTTATACCTTAAGAGGAATTCAAGAGCAAGGGATGAAAAAAACAGAAATTATCTGAGGAACAGAGTTAAAACTGTTTCACTCAGTTTATACTGTCACAACCTGTAAAGCTATCAAATAAGTACTTCTATTTATTAATTCTGAGTTAGATTTGATATTATACCAAGTGCTGTACGAAGCACAGCTCCTAAAAGCCTGCATAGAATCTGCCAATTTTCCTTCCATCCCCCCTCCTAAAAAAGGGCAGTGAAATCTCACTGCTAGAAGCCTTTCCCAAGACCCAAGGAAATCACTCAGACAGTTACCCAATACTTAAGTCCATCTCCAGTTACAATGAGTTACTTCAAAAGAGGCAGTGGATTTCTGGATGGAGTTTGCAGTAGTTATCCTTCCTCCAGCAGAATATGCCTTAGGAAGTCTGCTTAGCTGAAGAATACTTATTTCCTGCTAATGATTATTGCACATGGTCCTGTTTTGACAGAGCGAGATCACCCATTTCTGACAAGTAAACTCAAATGTCAATGTGCAATTTCCTATGCTAAGCTCTTGCCTAAGCACAGTTCTTAATACCCCAAACCTGATGAAGAAACAAGGAGGATCTCTGCAAACTGCCAGCAGAGCCCTGCAGCTGTTCTTGTCTGATTATTCTACTTTGGCATCAACCCATTGTTACAAATTTCTAAACACCCATCATGGGCAGTCCACTGTGAGATCCGGCTGTTCTTGAGTGGCCAGTCTGAGCAGAACATGACCAACCTACAGCTCACATGGTTCTCAAGGTCTATGGAAGTCAGGCTGTGCCTGATTTATTCTGGATGCCACTGTATTTCAGTACATGCTGTAATAGCTTTTCCAGCAGAAATATAGTACATCCCTAATGAATCCCACAGTGCTTATCTCGCAATAACTGGGTACACTGCTCAGTTATCTGATCAGCAAACCCCCAAGTACAGTGGTTAATTCTGAAGAAAAGAGATCCAAAAAAAAAAAGAAAGGTACATTCCATCTTCTTAACTCCGTGGAAAGATAACACATTTGAATGATCATTTTAATTAAATTAAATGAGTTTAATAAGACTAGGCAGTTTTAGGGAAGCAAAAGCATTCTTTGAGGCTTTTAAAATGCTTTCATTCCTTTTTTTTTTTTCCTGAAGCTTGTCGTTAGCTGTGCTACATCCTAAAGTAATTTAGTTTCTAAAGCTGTCAATCTAATAAGATTTTCATTTTTGCCACTGATAATATGACATTTGATGGAACCAGATTGTAATCAAATTGTTAATGTTAATTAAGTACAATCTGGTCTTTTAACTTTAAAAATTATAATCTGGCAGCAGTTGTGTAGCACATATCTCTGGACAGTTTTACCCATAGCACTGTTAAAATTCTTTCCCGCAAATAGTTGTCTTTTACAAACATTTTATTACAAAATTAAGAGAAAAAAATAAGGAATCAATTATAGGGAAAAAGTTTGTTAAAGTTTTGATTCCAAAAAGCAAACAAGTAGGAAATGTTGGTTTGTTTGGAGTTTTTTTTGCAAAGGTTATAACTACTGTTGAGAACAAAATCAACAAATTGGACAAAAGCTATGAAGATAATTAAGGGCCTGGAATATTTTTCATAGGAGAGGCTGGGAGACCTGGCACTGTTGAGGATGAAGAAGAGACTGATTTGGGGGATCTTATCAATGTCTGATTGCAAGGAATGAAGTGAGCCAATGATGTCCAGGGACAAGACTAAAGGCAATAGCAACAGTTTAGAAAACATGAAAGTCCATCCGAACACAAAGAGAAAAAGTCACTGTAAGAGTGTAAAATGTTCACAGTAAAAACTCCTGGAACTGTTTGCCCAGAGAGCTTGTGGAGTCTCCCTTCATGGGGTTATTCAAATCAGACTGGATATGGCCCTGAGTATCCTGCTTTAGGCGGCCCTGCTTGAGCAGTGGCAAGTTGTAATACAAGATCTCAAGTTATTTCTTCCAATCTAAAGAGTTCTGTGATTTTGTGATTATGTGATTCAAGTCAAGTCATAAAAACTGCAGGAAAAGGAATTCACAGCTGTTCCCTGGGAGGACTGGATAACTGCTGCAGAAGACATCCTACTGACATACTACAGCGTGGTGAGGAAATGATTAAACAGAAATATCAGGGTCAAGAAAGAGAAGTAATTGCTTCAAAGTCCTTGAGGAATCTAACAGTTCTAGCAGTATGGGATTTTCCAAAGATAGGAGCAAAATTTTTTACTGATACAAATAAACACTGTTTCAGTCAAGTCAAAAAACATGGTTCAGAATCACAGATTCATTAATGTTAGAAAAGACCCCCAAGATCATCAAGTACAACTGTTGATGGAATACCACCATGCTCACTAAACTGTATGATGAAGTGCCACATCTACTCATTTTTTGAACACTTCCATGGATGGTGACTCTATCACTATCCTGGGAAGTCTGCTCCTTAAAAACCTGCTTAACCACTTTTTCAGCAGAAAGAAATTTTTCCCTGATATCCAACTTGAACCTCCCTGGTGTGACTTGAGGCCATTTTTCCTTGTTCTATTGCTAGTTGCCTGGGAGCAGATTGCCTTCAGATTACATCACCTGTAGATCTGACCTGTAAGAGTTCAAAAAATGTTAAGAAATTTAAAATTATTAAAATTTCATTAACGCAAGTTTTGAAGGATTTTCATCTGAGTGCAGAAACCTTCTTACTTTAAAGTGAATGAGCAGTGAAATATTTCAGGTCTACTTGCAAGAAAAACAGTAGAGCTGATACATACAATATTCAATAATACTAAATATGGTAATGTCTTCAGCAGAAAAATTATATATTTGCAGTTTGCATGCTATTGGTTAACTTTATAGATCATCCAATTAAGAGAGAGAGAAAATACTGCCTTGTGCAACCATGCGCTAGCTGAGCTAAAGAGATCACTAACAATCTAAACAGGAAGAATTATATTAACGAAAAAGACTGCAGTAGCTTTAAAACAAAAATTTATTCAAGTTTAGAAAACTTTTACAGATGTTTCATATGCTGGCCAAAAGGGTTGACTCTGACCTTATTTGTAACACAGACATAAATCTAAAATCAGAAAAATGAAGGTAATGTAGAGGAAATTTTTGTTGAAGCAGAAATGAATGTATTTAAAAACCAAGAGATTGGTAAAATTCACTTGATAAATTCAAGGTTTTATGGATTTCAAACTTAAAATATTCCACTTCACTGAGAATCTTCTACTGAAAATTTACCTTTTTTTTCTACTAGGCTAGCAATGTTCATCACACTGAAGTTGTGAAAAGAGTAAGGAAAAAGAATGAAGAAATTTGACATAGAAAATTATTCTGCTGGCAGGGACAAAAAGAAGACAATTAAATTTGCAATATGAGACCAACCAGGATGGTCATCTGAAAACACAGAGAACTCAAGGTAAATAAAGGAAATAGAGAAGGAGTATGTTGGGAACATATGCTGGCTCTATAGATAAGCTTTTTTTTCTCCTGGTAGTTTGCACTGCTTGTTTGCCCTTCCTCTCACTGTAACAGAATTATATATTTGGGAATAATTTTAAAGTCAAGGGCAAGAATGGGGCTTCAGAGGCATGGAGAAACTGATAGAGAGCTTAGTATGTACTACAATGATTCTCTCCATCAGACTTTTCTTTAATCATGAGAACTGATGTTATCTCCATTAAGGTAAGCAAATTCAGTCTTACAGCAGGAATACTAACCAGAAAACAGTGCCCATTTTAATTACTCGGGTTTCTTCCCCATGCTTCTTCCTGTCTGATTGCCTACGTGGAAAAGCAATATTTTGTAAAAATGTCTACATATTATATTTTAACTTACAAATGCTCGATTTTATGGACTTCTTGGCAAGGGACGGTAGGCTTTGTTTGTCATTTTGGACGTATTGTAGCAAAGTAAGACAATGTTTGCCAACAGCAGAAACGTGACACTTTTCAATGGAGCTGCTTGTAAGTAGGATAAATGGAAGCTGGCCTAATACCAGTAAAGGATGTGTAGGATATATACTGAAAAAATTTTCTCATTGCGTGAACCAAAAGATATCTGGACAGAACAAGGTATTTATAGATCAGTATTTGACATTTTTTGTCTGTTAAAATTCAGAAGAGATTATCAAAATTTGCATTGAATAAGGTGAGTAATTATAATTTTCTTTTATTTTATCCTTTCATAATTTCTATGAAAATGGAGATCAATGAGACAAGCTACATGTTCACGTACTCTCTCTGCTGCTACAGCATTGTGTGCTGTGCTGCAGGTATTTTCTCCCATACCTGAGCTTCAAGGTCCTTGATATGGACTTTCCAAGGGACAGCATTCCTGGAAATTCCAGTTTTGAGTATATATTCAAGAACATCAGATGAAAGATGGACACATGCTGAAGTAATGAGAAGGGCTCATGTTAATATACATCACGTCAGAGTGCTGCATGGGACAGGATCTCCCTGGGGACTAACAGCTGCAGGGTGGTAGGGCAGGGCCAAGTAGCCCATTCCATTCCACTGCTCCAGCCAGGGTACAGGACAGCCAGGGGGAAGCCCCAGTGTCAGGGATCAGTCACCTCCCTGGGGACAGGGCTGGGACAGTGCTGGCCTGGGTTGTTAGTCCATGTGGAGAGCTAGAGGCTTGAGAATACCTGAAGCTGCAATTTTCTGAATTACAAGTGCCTTGAATTACAGAAATAGTTTTATCAATTAATTTATTAAGACTTATAATTTTGCTGTTTATTGAATTTTTCTGAAACTTGTTGTATGGCATAAATTGAAACCGGATGGGACAAACAGAAGAGAAAATTACTTCTTGCAAAGCTTCCTTTCTGCCAATAGCTCATCTGCTGTTGTGGTAAAAATTCATTAGTAGACATTGGTTTAATAAAATGCATAATATACATGCTGCAGGAATAACTTCTTGGTAAACAAATTGAGGTAAAGAACCCAATTCTAGTGAATATGACTTTTTCCCATCTATATTTATATATAATGTACACCGGCTGATCAATGCTCCTGGATGTAATTTCACCAATGGAAAAAAAAAAAAAAGGAAAGAAAACTCATGAATAGGATTGCTAAATTGAAAGAGAGTAGATTTAGACTAGATTTTAGGAAGAAAGTCTGTACTCTGAGGGTGGTGAGATGCTGGAACGGGTTTCCGAGAAAAGCTGCTGATGCTTCATCCATGGAAGTATTCAAGGCCAGCTTGGAAGGGGCTTGGAACAGCCTGATCGAATGGAAAGTATCTGTGCCCAAGGCTTTGGGTCTCAGCTCAAAATTATCAAAAAGAGCCCTTCCAAACCAAACCATTCCATGATCTTGTGATAAATGACAGCTGCTTTTTCTTCTGTAGAAGAAGGAAAGGCAGAACAGCAAACCTTTGTTATATATATATTTATACATATACATATATACTTCCAATGTATATAAATCACCTTGAAAAATTAATAAAAATCGAAAGCAGCTGCTTTTCTAAGCCAAAATTTTGGTATTCTTGGAGCATCTGTTATGTTTGTCTAACATTCATCTTGGTGTTGTTTGTTCTCCTTGTTCAAATGCATGTTATGATATCTCTCAGTAACTCTAGTCAAATATCAGACTTTTATTATTTTATCTTATATAAAGACTATTGGTAAACAGCACATACCTTGTTCTAGAGGCATAAGTGCTTAGAAACTTCAGTCTAGGACCTTGTTTACATAAAAAAGTTAGTTTCAGTACAAATCAGCATGTATCAGCTTTATCTGAATAATCTATTCTATATCCCCATTTAGATAGTATTTTCCAACTTTATCTTGACTTTTAATTCCTGCTTTAAAAAAAATCCATACCCATACTTCAAAATCTGTAATTCACTGTAAGATTTGGGTTGATGCATCTCTACAGAGAGTGGAAACAAGGAGAGGTAGCCTGGGAGGGATACAGAGAAGTTGTCTGAGCAGCCAGGGACCAGGTGAGGAAAGCTGAAGCCCTGACAGAATTACTCCTGGCCAGAGACACCCAGTGCAGCAAGAGAAGTTACTATAGGTATGTCTGTAATAAAAGAAAGATTTGGGAAAGTGTGAGATCTCACCAGAAGGAAACAGGAGACCATGTTACCTAGGATATGGAGAAGGCTGGGGTACTCAAAGACTTCTTTGACTTGGTCTTTACCTGCAAGAGGATGGGGCTTTGAGCAGCCTGGTCTAGTGGAAGGTGTCCCTGCCCATGGCAGGGAGTTGGAGCTAGATGATCTTCAAGGTTCCTTCCAACCCAAACCAGTCTATGATTCGATTTTGAATAAACACTTCAAAACTTTTCTCACCATAATCCCAATTCGAATTGCTAAGTTCTGGTTTTCTTATGTTTCATTTTTATCCTAATAGTAAAACTCTGTCCTGCTTAAATGCTTACAAGCACAGTTAGCTCAATGATATTAAAGGTCTTTTCCAACCTAAATGATCCCATGGTTCTATGATCCTCTTGTGACTCTAACTTGATAGCAAGTTTACAGACTCTGTATTTGCTCCTGTGTTGATATTATGTTTTTGCGCTCAGCCTTATCAAGAAATCCAGAAGTATCTTGCCTCATAAGATAGAGCAAGTTCAGTTTCATCTTACCTCTTGCCATTGAACTGTCCACACCCATTTCTAACAGACAAATGAAGAAGAAAGGTATTTCCTGGGACACACGTTGGTATCGCCATGAGAGAACTTGAAAGGCAAACAGCAGCCTCTCAGTCATGTTTCCAAAATATGCACATGCTCTGAAAAGCTCAAATAAAAATCTTTCCAATATATCACTACAGTGCACACCTGCAGATGCAACAGCATCCAGTGAACAGGATGAAATTGCCTTGTAAGGTCAAGGTCTCTTCAATACACTTCCCATACATCCAAAGGAGCAGCTTTGGATCTGCCATGAAACCACAGGGACAGGAATGTTACATCATTAAATAAGACACCTCATGTTGTTTTTATTCTCATAATGTGGAATAAGGAAATCTTTTTTCCATGGCAATAGCTATGGGGAGATGTCTTTGGTAAATACTAAGATATTTCATTGAATGGCAGAATTATCCACCTCTGTGTAGTAAGCCTTTTAGACCTTAGCTAGCTGAATACCACATATTATGCACTGTAGATACAGACATCTGACAGGTTGATAATTTTCACCATCTAGCTGATTAGCTATTGACTGTTAGCTTTCAAATAATCATGCTTACACATTTCTGAATACAGAGGGAAACCCATCTGATTGATGCAAATTCTGCAGTTCAAAGAGTGAGTTCAATAACTGGTTCTTGAAATAAGCAGCTTTAAGACCTTTAGCTGTCTTTGGTCATCCCAGGTGTGCAGCAATCGCCTGATCCATAAAGATGAGAAAGGAATTTCAAGAGAAAGCAGATGAAGATGCCCAGTACACCCTTTTTTTTCTGTGTCTGTCTGCATCCATAACAGTAAGGAACTTTATCTTGTTTCTAAATCGCATAACTTGAACAATTGCCAAAACACTAGATATTTTCATTCCACAGTATTTACCATGAGGAGAATAACACTCAGCTGTGCATCCAGTCTGACAACAGTATGAAGATGTTTCCAAAACACAGAAATTTGCAAATAGTGTTGCAACAAGGCAACATTTGGATCAGAAGTAGTGATGGGACTCCATAGTCTCAAATTGCAGCCTATTCCACAATGTTTCCTATAATCCAGAATGATAAAAAGCTGCTAAATCCCCACTCCCTAGCAACAGAGCATTGACCCCAGATACCTGCTGAGAACATAGTGCCTTGATTGTGAATTAAAATCAATCAGAAAAAAGCTGCACACTTTGAGTAAAGTGTTTTAGAAAACAAGCTGCTTAAATCTCATTATAGCAAACACTGTTTAAAAATAACGTATTAAAGAAAAAAATTTTGTTTAACATTTCCTTGTGTGTTCAAGAATGACATATAAGACAGACTGCTGGAGCAGATGAAGCAGATACAGTTGCCTCAAAGATTGGAGGGTAAAACCAATAAACCATAAAGCTCAGAAGCAAATATTCCCTTTTAGCTTATCTTTTCTTTAATTTCTGTTAGACACCACAGTTGTTGGGACTAAAGTGGGATTTAATGAAAAGATGGTAGTTCTAAAAATTTTCATCAAAAATGTTGCATCCATTTGGATAGATTTTGAAGTGCAAGATGTGAATTTTAATGTTTAAAGTTGTAAATTGTTTCAGAAGCAGTGACGTGGAGAACAGTCACCTTGCTATACCGTTCAGCATTTACAACAAAGATCAGTGCAATATCTAAATCCCTGTGGAAAAAAGGGATGTACTGGCAGATTTTTCCATCTTGCATCCATGAGCTGCCATGCCCATTCTCTTTACTATAATGATAAATAATTATTATAAGGTTTATTGGAGGTAGAATGCACCCACAATATTCTAAGTGTCTATAAACTGAGGCGAAAAGGTTATCTGTCCTGAAAAGCTTATTTGTGACAAGAAAGATTCATATTGGCAACTTAATAAAGTGGTGGTTTGCCATGTTTTGGGGAGCTTCTTTATTCTTTGTTGCCTGCAACAAGCATTTACATATAGAGAAACTCAAACCTGGGAGCAGAGATTAAAAAAAAAAAAAATTCTCTGGAAGAAAGATGGAGTTGGTAAGAAAATGAATATGCTAGAATATAAAAATGCTTCTGGTTTAATATGTAGAGGTTTCCCACTGTGGAAAAAATCTAAGTTCCCCTTATTTATCTATTTTACTTTGTCAACAAGTATGTTGTTAGAAAGCAAGCAAAGGGAAATCAGCATTATGTCCCTTCCCGTCCCTGTTCCGTTTAGATATCAGGAATGTCAGAGAAAACCTTCCAGACAGAGCATCTGCTGAGACATCCATACAAGGTCCTTGTATGGAGCTCATATATGTGAATATCTGTATTCTTTCCCTCCCCCAAGTCCTTCCATTGTAGAAATTTTATTGCCAGGGACAGTCCAAAAGTTAATGGTAAAGTTTGTTATTTTAAGTCTTATATAACTTGGCAGTTTTTCCTGAATCTTGTCAGTTCTCTTTTTGAGTATTTACATATGGACCTAATAAACGCTATAGATAGCTGGGACTGGATCTAAAACTATATGCCCTGTAGCTGGAATCCACAGCATGCCACAGAAAGCTGCATGTGGTGCAAGAAAACACACCTCATTTCTCTTCAAACATTTTCTTCTCTAAAATATAGTCTCCTTGGATTAAAAAAAAAAAAAAATTGTTTTAATTCTACTGTTGGATCATTCATAGAAAATGCCAACTTTTGTATCAACTTACTTAGTCAATACATCCAACATTTAAAAAAAATTAAGCCCAGTTGAAGGTTGTGGATTCAATCCTTGTATAGGTCATTTATTTAAGAGTGGGAATCAGTGATCCTTGTGGGTCCTTTCCAAATCAGAGTATTCTGTGAATCTGTGAATTTTATCTAACTTATGTAGGAGAAAATTTTCTTATGGTGGAGGCACGATTTCAGCATGCTGAATAACTTGCAGAGGTACAATCAGTCATAACCTAAAGTCTGGAAAGTGTTTCTCTAGAAATTTTACCTGCTGTCTTCAAGATATCTAGAATGAGGCAAATTCATACAGTTTTTAAGTAATAAAATATATTTTCTGTAAAGACACAGAATCAAGAATAAAGAGTGTATATTCTTTATCCTAAAACGTGCATCTTTGTTCTGTTCCTGCTTATGAAATCTACAGACTTCAGTTTTTCATTCACTCTTTTTGCAATGCTGCCAACTAACATAAAGAAAATTATTCCTTTTTTGCTATCATCTACATGAACACAGAAACTCTTTAGATCACAAAAAAAATATGTTTTTCTTTTTTTTAAATTCAGTATGAGTTTTTTGCCTTCAAATGTTCATTTTAAACACCATGCACATCCAGCACAACAATTCCAGACACACATGCAAATGTAGTGAAATGTTTAAGGATAAGAAATGGAACTTTATACTCTTTATAGGATTAAAAAATACAGTTTAATTGGTCAAGAATGTAAGCAGATCATGAAAGTATGTGAATAATTAGATGTTTAACTATATCCTACTCTAGCATTTTCCGCACAAGTACTTTGTACTTCAGAGGTAAAGCCTGGACTAAAAATTCTTCCCAGTTCCAGTATCAAGCTAGAAGTTGTTGTGTACACAGTTCAGAGAGATGCTATTTCACTTGAATATTGCTGTGTATTTCTTAGGTTTTCCTTTCATTCTGGTTTTAAACAGCTTACCTACTCCAGATCTTACTCTAAACTCATATTCCCAAACACACAATTCACAAAAATTTTTGGACTGATACGGATTTTTTTTCTGTATATACCTGAATTGCATTTTAATATTAGCTTTGATTCCAAGCTACTTATTGTCTCTACCTATTCATATACTGGTAGTCAGTATATGAGATCAAAAATGGAATGGAGGCTTTTAGTATATTAGTCAGGAGTTATGTTATTCATTTATACTCCCAGCCATGAAAAGATCATTTTTGAAATTTCACTATCAACTTAGACTAAAATTTATCCATTTCTTCCTTGAGGAAGAAAGCTTAAATCTTGGTATTCACTTTTGTATTTTACTACTTACTGAGTTAAATGAAATATGGTAAAACCTTAACTTGTAAGAGCGACAGTAAATCAAGCACTGCTGTATATCTAAAAACTGTGCCAGAAAAAAGGAAACAGAAAAATTTTTCAAGAAAAAAAACCCAAAGTCTGTGTCTACACTTTTTCCATGTCCAAATTTTTTTAAAGACCTAAGCTAACAGCTTACAGGTAAATTAATCGTACACATAATTTTTGGCCCATATACCTTTTGACTTGTGCAAGACTTGAACAGTAGAGGGAAAAGGACATAGCTCTAGGAAAGTCTGAATAAGTCAATTTTTTTTTCATTCCCTTTGGAGGCCCTGTGGTGCTTTGCACTATATACACATCTATGCTAAAATACTGATATTCATTCTTAGTTTCAACTATTTAATTACACATCAATTGAAATTATATATTCTGCTTGACATGGGAACCCCTTTACTTATCCCAGCAATCTTGAAGTTGGGAAAAAAAAAATTCAGTGTCATTAAAAGAGATTTCCACAGAGGAAGATGTATTTAATTGTTGCTCTCTAGCCTCTGGGCTGGAGACATCTTGCTCTAAAGTTATGACATTTATGATTACGATATAGCAAAGTCAGGGATTCTGAAGATTAGATTGGCAGAGAAGAGCAGGACAGAACACAAAATGATGCCCAAGAAAAGCCACCCTGGCTATGGGATTTCAAAGTCCTAAGGTCCCTGGGACCCTTTTGGATCTGATACAAATGACAGTAGCCAAAAGCATCCCTGGGCATGGTAAGGACTTAGCATAGTCAAGGGACTGTTCCCAGCAAGTAGTTTACATGAGGCTGTGCTGTTTTAGAAGCGGGTTGGCATTACAAACAGAGTTCCATGTCACTTGGCCTCCATGCTAGAGATGACATCCTGGTCCCACTGACTTCCCTATTACAGACACAACCCTCCTATTCACTAGCTATGCCCACTTGCCGTGACCATAGCTATTCTGTGGTATGTCCTAACTTGGAACTAGTAACAGCACTCAATAAAGATGAAGAATATGAAAGATTTTTCTATTACGGACTATCACAATTCTTTTTCTATTACATTCATTTAAAAAATAAAAGTGGCATGAATTTTTTATTAATTTAACTTCTTTGGAATAAATTTTCTGGTGTACATCTATCCGTTCCCCTAAATTACTAGGAAATGTCATGATTTTCACAGATGTATCTAAGTATACCTTTTAAAAGTAGCTAGTAATTTCTATTAATAGTATTAGGTCACTTCTCCTAAATGCCAGAAACATTCTGTTTTATGAAATTCCAATATATCAAGTCAGATAAAAATTAATTATAATAATAACAGCTGCACTGGAAACAAACAAACAAAAACACCCACAAAAAATTCAAAACACCACAACAAATCAAACCAACATGGCAATTATATTGAAAATATTTGTCAAAACACTTTTGGACTGAAGTTGCCTAAGCTTTAGCTGCAGACAGCTCTTTCCTCATTAATGTGAAACCATTACCATAGAACTGGAGATACTTAGCCTTTCTTGTTCCAGCACTGAAAAAACTTGATTTCACTGCAAACAGCTGTCTCTACATGAGAATCAAATGAGACAAAGACAGTTAGGAAAAAAGGCTTTCAAAGTTTTCAATATGAAAAATGTTTCCTTCTAGACTTGGTGAACCTCCAGCTGTTATGCTGAACAGATCAACATTGTTTTCCCATGAAGGCTGATTTATAGAATAGGAATGAATGACCATTCATTTTGCTCCTTGAAAGGACATATTTTCCCCCCAGACAGTTATTCTTTTAAATGATCATGTTGAACTCACAAGGAAAGAGTAAAATTATTACTCTGAATCCTGCCATAAAACTACAAGTTGAGGCAACATTTAATGGTGCTCATCTCACTAATTACAAATTCGATACTTTTTCTTTTGCATGGATGAAAATATCCAAAGTAGAATTAATTTGCAAAGTGCACACTTGCTGCTTTACAGTGGGCAAAATCCCTTCAGTACATTAGGTAGAGACTTGCAAATGTTGTATTTCACTCCAGCAAGAAATGTTAGAAAGTCATATCTCTTGTTCCTCCCACTGCTTAACAACACATGGCAGGCAGAATGCTGGTGTAGCCTGTTACTCAGGGATCCCTCTAATGCAAGGAAATTGCAAAGGGGAGGTGGAGAAGATGGATAGACCTGAATCAGGTCCTTCTTTATATCCTATTTCCCCAGCTGAAATACCTTAAAAGCAAGGCAAAATCTGGCAGTTTTTCAACCCCTCTGATCCACAACTTTTGAAACACATCATTATGTCATATATGACTGGCACAGTCTTTGAGGTTAATCAAACTTGTGTTGTGAATAATACTTCTACATAAAGATGATGCTATACCACATCTATCTCCTTCCTAGCTCTCTGAAGTTCAAATGTAATTAAATTTTGCTGCGGTAGAGAGGGAGCTCATTCCATGTCTCCAAATTAGAAAGTCTGTCTAGTACTAAACCTTAATCCCATGCAAATGGGTGCATTGAGACTGCCTATATGCATGGAACAGCACTCCCAAACTAATGAAATATTTTCCTCTGCAAAAGAATGGAAGATACTGAAGGGAACAGTCATAAAACACTCCATTTGCAGCATGTGAAAGAAAAAGGGAAGGTGGATAAGCCGAAATAAAAGTATGGAGTAAGCTTAAAGATGCAGAGTAGGATGATGGAGAAAACTTGTAAATAGTCTCTTATCTCCAAATAATCTACCTTCTGTGGTATACATGCCAGCCACCTTCCTGGCTGAGTGTGCTCTTCACATTGTAATCCTTCTTCTGTGACTCAGGATTCTTCTATTCCTGTATTCCAGGATTTTTTTTCATAGCATCATAGAATGTCTTGCCTTGGAAGGGACCTAAAAGATCATCTAGTTTCAAACCTCTTCAATGAGCAGGGTCACCCTTCACTAGCTGGGTTACTCAGAGCTCTATCTAACCTGGCCTAAAACACATCCAGATATGGGGCATCTACCCTTCTCTGGGCAATCTGTTCCTGTTCCTCATCCCCCTCACAGCAAAGACTTTTCTTCTACTATCTAATCTAAACCTACTCTGAGTTTAAAGCAATTTCACCTTGTCCTGTCACTAAATGCTCTTGGAAAAAGTTTCTCTCCATCTTTCTTGTGGAATCCCTTTGGGTACTATAAGGCTTCAACTAAGTCACCCCAAACCGTTCTCTTCTTCTCCTACGATTCTCTCAGCCTTTGCCTGCAGAAAAAGTGTTTCACCACTCTATCTTGGTGACCCTTCTCTGGACTTGCTCCAACAGGTCAGTGTCCTTCCTATGCTGGGGACCCTAGACCTGGATGCAGGACTTGAGGTGGGGTCTATGAGAGGAGACTAGAGAGACAGAATCTCCTCCCTTGCCCTGCTGGCCATGCTGCAGTCCAGGACACATTTGATTTTATGGGCTGTGAGTGCACATGGTCAGCCCACGTCCTGGTGAGCCTCTTATCCACCAGCACACCCAAGTCCTTCCTGGCAGGGCTGCTCTCAATCTCTTCATCCCCAGCTTGTGTTGATACTGGGGATTTCCCCAGTCCAGGTGCAGTACTTTTCACTTAGTCTCGTTAAACCTCATGAGATTCCTGCCACTTCTTGAGCCTGTCCAGATTTCTCTGGTTGGTATTCTCTCCTTCAGTTGTGTCAACTACAGCAGCTTGGTTTCAACTGCAAATTTTCTGAGGCTGCGCTCAAATCCTAGGTCTATGTCATTAAAGAAGATATAAAATAGCAGCGGTCACCATATGGTCCCCTGAGGGACCCCTCTTTTCTGTCTTCTATCAGCAATTTTTGAGACACTGCTTCTTTCTTGCAACTTTTTCTCTCTCTCTCTCTCTTTTTTTTTTTTTCCTTTTGAGCTGGCACTGTTCTTAGCCAAGGAATTTTCTTTCAGATCCCCACTTATACCTCTAACCTCTGACGAATCTTTCTTGACTTTGATCACTGTTGGAATACAATGTTTTCTTCTCTGTCCCTTTGTTTTTTCTCTACTGGGATTTGACAACATATTACATAGCTACGCAGTATTCTCTTTTGAAATCTTCTGGATGTCAACTGGAATGGTCAGCACCTGACTGTGTTGTCAGTGAGTATTTGCAACACAGATGTTTACATCTGAGATGCTCACTTTCAGGTTTTCCAGAATTTCCACCCAACAGGACATGGTTTATCTCTGCCTAAAGAAGATACCTACGTTTTGTCACATAGTCCACTGCCTATGCTAACAAAAAAAATCTGTTGACTGTGATGGAAGCCTACAAACCCAACTCAGGTGTAGAAACCTGTGTTACAGTCCTTAAAGTCAGCTGTGAGAATTGCCAAACTCAGAATTGCTCCTTTTTTCCCCTACCCTTTATAACAGACATATTTTTAATCAAGCAAGAACTCATTGCAGGATTGATGTTGGACTTTCCTAGGCTGATGTACTGTGCTGAAGGCAATGTAAAATGAAGGCAACTTTAATATAGCTGTGATACTATTTCCCTTGCCTGTCTGTCCTCAAAAGTGTGAAATGCAACTCATTCATTCAGCATAACTACTTTTTCAAAAAAAGTATGTGGGTCATGAACCCCAGTAGCTCAATTTGAAAAAAGTCATTGCTTTTGTCTTTTTTGTATTTGATGTTTCCATCTGGCAGATATTCTCCTGTGCCAGATACCACAAATGACCTACAGGAGGTACCCACCCACCAAGGTGGTAGCCTCATGATTCTCCACATAGGGCTGCCCCTGTCCTGCTGCATCACTCAAAACCATGTAAGAAGTTGACGTGGTTATCTCCCAAAGGCAACTGTGGAAGCCTTTTTCCTGGGTTGGAGCCACTGGACATTTTTTCATAAATATTATATAGGTCAGCTTTTCACTGCAGGCTTAATGTGTCTTATTAAACTTAATATTTTCTGGCTTTGCCACATAAATTTAATTTTTTATTAAGGTGGGTCACCGGCTGAAGAAAATTTGTTTTTCAAGGCAAACACTATTTTTTCTAACTACACACAGAATAAATCAAATAACATTTCCCATAATTTCTAAAAGCTTCATTTCTATGCTTTGCTCTTTTGCCTCATTTTGATATCCTGTAACAAAAATTCTGTGTGTCTGTGTGTCTTGTGAAGAAAATGGAAATAAGATGGAAATATTCAAAAACATGATGAACAAATAAACAAAGGAAGCAGTAGGGCATTTATAGAACGTCAGAGATCTAGACATTCCTAGGTCAGTTATGTAAGTTTATAAAAGTCTTCATCCAGTTTGGTCACTGACTGAAATGCCTCACCCTGGGCAGCTGGTCAGCATGAGAATAACCATTATCTCTTACCTGGGGTCTTACCCTTAAATACATAAAACCTTTTCTTCTTCCTTAAAAAGAAGTGTACCAGCAAGGAACAGAAAAGACATCAGAACAACAACTGACAGCAGGAAGAGAGTGCTGAAAGCCCTCAAAAGTTACCCTCCAAAAGAGAGAGCAGTGTCTGGAGCAGTGTGGAGCAGCACAAGAGCCTTGTAATACAACACAGCCTAAAGAGCCAGCTGACAATGCTAGTGACCAGCTCAAAGAACACTGATGTCAAACACACAGCAGCAAGGCCTGCAGAAGAGATGGACGGTTTTGATATGTTGAAATACATAAACCTGCCCTAAAGGAAATTTCAGACAGAGTTAATTGAAAACCCCTAATCTCCAGTGAGAGGAAATGGGGACAGATTGGAAATGAAAGTAAAGAAATAAAGACAAAGTTTTGGCCAACAGAAGAGAGAACAAAATATAGAGTAATCTAGTACACCAGAATATTTAAACATATGCTTAAATTTTAATGTATGGGTAATCCCATTGACTTCAACATATGCTTAAATGATTTGCTGGATCAGGGCTTTAATGTGTTTTTGAATTAAACTATAACATGATGATTTAGAAGTGAGCTCATTTTAGGTTTCACTGACTGCAGAGAGTTCTGCTCAAGTGACATTTGGAGTAGAGATTTTTAATGAATGCCTAGTTACTTCAGAAAGCAATTAGGCTGTCATTCAGTAATGGCATTTTTCTCTCTAAAACAATTTTCCTCATTCCAGATTATGTTTCACATAAAGCTTGCAGGACATCATGCTGCTGGTGCATAATTATAGTTAACTCATACACACACACACACACACACAGAGAGAGACACATATACTCACATTTCCAGCCATTTCATCAGCATCTAGATTCTTATCAAGAAGGGTTGAAACTTTCTGTAACTGTGCATACATCTGCTTAATACTTCACATTAGAATATATGCAGCAGAGTTAAAGGAGAATGGACAGGAAAAAAATAATGCAGAAATAAAACAGAACTAAAATTTAGGCAACTGTAACGCACTATTTCATAAGAATTAAGATTGTGGCTTGTCCACTGTTTGGGACATACTGAATGTCAAAATTCAGAGTAGTGTGGTTCACCAGATGGAATTGGTGGCATCAGCTAGAGAACTTTGGCTGCAATATTTTTACTGATTTCTCTCCTTTTTGCCAGCAATTTGTTGCTGAAAGCAACCGGCTGTTCCAGCTGCATCTGGAAGCAAACCCAGACTTAATACTAAAGCCATAAGAAGACCAACAAAAATAACCAGCTGGGATTCATCTGTGGAAAGCTGGAGTTATCGTATTTTTTTGATGTACTGTTCAGTATTAAGCATGCTAGCCTCAGGAAGGAAAAAAGTAACATGTAAGTGCACTGTCAGCAGAGTCTGATACATAACCAGCACACATACTGGGATAGCAGCAAGTAGGCCTAATTCTCCAGCCTGAAGTGGAAATAAACTGAAGCAGATAAAACAAAATGTTGAGCTAATGTAGGGAAACACATGGCTACATATGTGGTTAGGGGTATTTGTTGCATTAAAGCATTTTCCCCTGAGGCAATCTTTCTGATGGCAACTGACATGACTGGTGTTTTGACAATGCTGCCTTTTCAAGAGAGTCTAATCAGGCCAGCGCTCAGTTCCTGGAGGAAAATGGATAACAGGTGCTTAACCCAGCTGGACTGTTTGAATTAGCCTGGCTGGCAAAAGAAGCCTGTGGCCTAATGTTCACCGTAAGAGCAGTCAGGCTCCGTGCCTCAGCTCGGATTGTAATGCTGGGATCCAAATCTGGTGCTGAAGGAGGTACATAAGACTGCACTGAAGTTTACTATGGATCTGTGCCTACAAGATTCAATCAGAACTGAACTGAGTGAAAATAACAAGTAGCAAGAGAGTACAATCACTCATAAGATTGATAATTTCAGAAAAAAAGCCAATAAAAATTGGGGTGAAAAAATAGGCATTAACAACACAGTAAAACACTTTCTTCTAGAGTTATATCCATTTAGATCCCTCTGACATTTAATTTATATATCTGTTATTTATTTAACCCATTGTTCGAAAAATGAGAAGATCACTATATGAATGTCATTTCAGGAGAAACCTTTAATCCTGCCCTTGAGCCCCACTGGCTTCAAAGAGACACCCACACATTTCCTGTCCACACTGCTCCTGGCAAGGGGACTTGATTTATGCTGCTGCGCACTGAATCCTTGTGTTTACTACCTGGGAGAGTAGCAAACTCCTCGGTGTTGCCATGTCCAGGGAGCTGTAGAGGAAGAAGCATTTTATGGGGTCAGCACAGAGCTCTTCCCACCCCTCTGTCACTGCTCTAGGGGAGTTGTTTGGCATCTGGGGCTCTAACAATTTTCTCCACAGAGCAATGAATGGGCACATTGGTGATGGACAAATAGCTTCTTGGAGGAATTCTGCCACAGTGTAGCTGTGTGTAGATGGATAGTGATAACCACACTGAATTCCTGGATTTTGGTAGTGGTAACACAGCCAGTCAGGTTTGAAAAAAGGTTTTGTCTGTCCTACGTTTTATATCCTACATTGCAAGTTTTATGCTAGTCCTCTTCAGCGACTTGACAGTACTTGCTCTTCGCTGCCTTTAGTGTATAGATCAGTTTCTGTAGAGTAGTTTTCTCTTTCTCAGAAGCTCTGGAGACTGACCACAGCTACTCAGTGTAGATGGAGTTTACCATTGCTGCTAACACACTATATTCATTCAGTCAGTGCAATGTACATGCCCTATTGGGATCTCCAGAATTAAGCCAGACTGCAGACTTAGGGGCAGGTGGGGTTTATTTTTCTCTCATGCCAGGAGTCATGAAGTAGGTTTTCTTCTCTTTAATCTGAACATAGTCGCTATCTAAGATTGACTGGCAATGTGTTACCTTTTTTTATTTCTCGTGTTCTCTTCTTTCTGCATATTATAATTGTTACTTTTAAATTGTTCAATGCAGCTGCTGAATTTGTTGCAGGCTTCTGATCAATGTTATGTAGTAGTAGTATTTGAAGTAGAAATTCTGTGAACCCTGCAAAGGTAGAAACCTATTTCATCACTATATGTGGTTTTACAAGTCTTGATATGATAACCAGGTGGTTCCCGTAAGTCAGATGTTCATAGGTCTTTAAATTTAGCAGAATTATCTGACAACCTAACTTACTTATGGCTTCTTGCAAGCTTAGTAGAAGAATCAAATTCTGTTTTTCTGAAAAAATCTTGAGACATTCACTGGAATGCAAACAGTTTGTTTTCAGTCCTTGGAAATTGTCACCAACTGGAGCTACAGAATAAAAACAAAAAAATCTCTTTGCCACAGTTTGTTCTGTTATTGGCGATGTAAAAGTTAAGTAAAGGTACAACCTCAGTCCTTCTTATTAGCTGTGGCTTTGATGGTGCTATAGGCAGAGCTAGCAATTGCTATGTCAGGGACTCTACAGCCCCAGAGTCCAGATACCATAGAGCATTTCTGATGGCATCAAGGTGTTGAGAAGACAACAGATATGTCAGAAGACCCAGTTCATTGAAAAAGCTGCCTACATCCCTTAAGCACAAAGAGCACAGCATAGCTTAGCCTCAAACAAGGGGGTAAAAATGGAAACTGATTTTTCCAAACATTAAAGATATTTTCATCACGTGATATACATAGGAGCAAGTCATTTGGACTTTTTATTTTACCCCTGATCCCTCAAAATCTGACCAAAGCTTTCGTTGTCATTTGTTTTCCAGAATCTATCCTATAGTGGTTGTAGTGATGACACACTGTCTCTTCTGTATTGGAAAATTTTTTTCAGTTTGTATATCTTCAGTAGAGAAATAATTCAGGATGAAATAGGGACAAAAAAAGAGGATGCTTATCTTTCAGTATCTGCCTATACCTACCATTAATCTTAAAAACAAAAACAATCCAGAACTTCTTAAAACTTGGATTGATGATGAAAATTTTTTGCAATCATCAATTTCTTATGGCAGAATATCCAGCAAGATTGGATATGGGTCTAAACTTGCAAGACAGGGATATTTTTATGACAGGTGTAAATATGCTTCCTTTCCTTAAGTACTCACAAATGTCACAAAACATGTTGACAAGTTCGACAGGACCGTATTTATACTAGGCTTATAAAAGCACAGCTTATAAAGTGCTGTAAAGCCAGGTGCACACGTCTTTGGAGAAGAGAATGCAAAGACAATGTGAGTCGAACTGATCAATGAGGTCTTCTGTTCAGAATCAGCTCAAAAGGAAGGGATACTTCAGTAGTTTTTGTTCTCCAAGTTGGGCAACTGCCAAAATAGCATATTTTCCCCCCCACAACATGTCAGCAACAGCAACACAGCCATTTTAAATTACTTCAAACCACTGTTAAATCTCTACCAACATGTCCAAAATAATTTTCTCCAAACAGCTTTCAGCTGCCCTTTTGAAGTCACAGCAGCACTATAGAGGTGAAAAGCTCTAACTCCTGCCTGTGCTCCTGTGAGTCACGTAATGCTTCAAGGTGTTTATTTTTCTGAGAAAGTATTTCAGTTTGCCACTTACAGTCAAGACACATTTACCACCAAATTGCTGGTGCTAGAACTGGGTTTCTTCAACAGCTAATGTCCCTAGCAATCTAATAATCAAATTAAAAGTGTCACCAATTCAGCAGACTTTCATTCTGCTAAGGATTTATTCATAGTATTTGCTATTAAAACATTGCAGATCCACTAGATATTTTACTGATTTTTCTTTAATAGTCAAAGATCTTAGTCTTAATCTTTAAAACGAGTAATTTCAGTCACTGAATTAAAAAAAAAAGTATTTTGAGGAATGCCATCTATTTTTTTAATAACAATCCACAACCTGCAGGTCAGAAACAGCTTTACATATTTCCTAGAAAATATCCATGTAATCTAAAAAAAGGAATAAAATGGTGTTGAATGTCAATGACCATGACAGTTAATAGTGGGATTTCTTTAAATGCATTTGTCTAAAAATTCAAGGATTAAGCTAATACACATTTTTCTCTGTCCTTCTAGGAGACAAGTCACCTTGTTTCACTGCACAGTGCAGGCAACTATAAATGACACCCCACGTTTTGCAGTGGAGAGCCCTTAGACCATTGCTGTTAAGTGGGTGACTCACTCTGCCTGTAGGACATGCACCTGTCCATGTGCTACTGACACAACGCTGTTCAGGCAGTAAAACACGTGGTTTTTAAGTGTTGTCATTAGAGACCTGATTGCCCCCACTCAGGTCTATGTAAAGTCCCAGTGTACTCATGAGCAAGATAGAGGCTGAGTATCACAGAGGACTGAGCATGGAAAAGAGCTTTACATATCAGATGGTATGAAATGCCTGTGGTGGCAAAGGCGATCATGTTGATCACAAGATTATCATTGCCTACAATTCTGGAGGATGCAGATATTCAGTCTTAAAGCAGTAAGACATTAAGGGGAAGACACTGAAGGATTCTGAAATCCACATTCTTTCCTAACCATTTTCCTTTTCCAATCGCTTACCAATTACATTAGCCACAAAGCAATATCTGCAACTACTGTTATTTTGATTAGTTTATGTAAGTCAACAAGAGAATAAATAAATAGCACAAGCAAAAGTATTTTTCCACCTACTTGATTTGGAAGGTTTTAGGTCACATCTGCTCCCATCAGCTTCTACCGTGTTCAGATACTAAACCATATGGGACATATTGAGAAAGACATACGCAAGGGAATTCCTACAGAGGAATGTCATAAAGTGGGTCACTCACTAAACCTCTCCAGTGGAAAACTAAGCAGAAATTGCCCTATATGATAGAGGAACATGAAGTAGGTTTGGATGAGTGACACTGCATCAGAGTGCAGATCTGAAGGTAGGAGTGGGCAGAAAGCATAGCTTGCAACCTCCTGTAAGTAATTACATTGGCTCACAAGTGTGAGGAGCGTGTTTTCTAATTATTTCTTGTATCTCATGGACTTTTAGTTTTACTTGTTGACTCATTCTCCACTTTTTCTTTTTTTGCAGATAAAATGTGGAAGATTTTTTTCCTCGCTACCGACAAGATAGATAGATACTTACAGCACACTTACAGCATGCTTGGTCACAATTCATTTACTGAGTACCTGATGTGATAAGGAGTCCCTCAAATTTGAGCAGTCATCTTGAGAAGCACAGGCACCCCTTCCCTACTCAAGGGGAGGTCCAGCTGAGCAGCCCACTGCCATGCAGAAGAAAACACTGTTGTGCCAACACTGACAATTACACAACAGATAATGCACTTTTTTATGTTCACTAACAAATATACTCTTTAATTCTCAGGACTTTCTCAGTCTTTAAGATACAAGACAATTAAGGGTATTAACAAATATGACAAATATATATAAAAAGCTCAAAATTAGGGGGATATAAAAGATACTGCCTTGCCAATTTGTTCCATGTTTTCAACAGCCATCAATCTGAAATGAATTATTAGGAATCAAGCAAGAAAGATAAGTCACATGCAATTTTGAATGTGTTAGGCCTTAAACTAAAATACGGTTTGCAGTTCAAATATTCTCATAGTAATCGTTGCTCATCTTTATTTCTCATGCATGTTCAATAACAGAAAATAAAATAAGAAAATCATTATATTAGGTACCAAATCTATCAGGAGGTGGTACTCTACTGCTTTTTTGTGACAATTTAGAAAAAGTGATGTCTGTAAAGTGATGTCTGATTTTTTTAAAAAGTCACTGTGATGTGGGGCTAGGATATAAAAGAAGGTGACTTTATTAACAGCAAAACCTAGGTGGAGATTATCAGGTGGGACCACTGCCACCAAGTGGAAGTAAGATCTGTGTCAGTTCACATCAGAGGTCCATCGCATTCTGTCTCGGGCTGTGTCATCTACTAGTGAGTATGTTTCAAAAGTTAGTCCAAATTTTATACAACTGCAAACAGACTATCCCCTGGGGCTTAGATACAGGAAAACTGTAAACAGCCTATCTCTTGGCATACAGATATGGCATCTGGGATTATCCAAAATTCTGTCAATAGGAAGTTTTTTTGCAAAGGCAGAGACACATATATATTTAGTTGAGCTAATGTAACTACCTTTAATTATCACATAATTAGTTTTATAATCCTGATAATTTCTTGGCTTTTATTTCTTGCAGCAATGACTAGGTCTAAGCATGTTAAATAATACTTTTAATAAATTTTAATCTGCTCCTCCTTAGAACTTTATCGAGTTCCATTTCTTTCATTAGGAAAATGCTCACAACATGTATTATATTCTTCATTTCAATTTGCATTAATCACTGCATAGGTCAGAATTCAATTGCATTTGTTAGCATATTGCCCATACAGATTGTTAGCAATAGTTTTGCTCATGTTCATGTGTAGAAATTTTGGGTTCTAGCTAGAATAACTTGAGAGCATGTATATTACAGTTCTGTGTTCTGCTACGGACTCTCTTTGTCATCTTGGATGAATGAACTACTCTACCAAATTCATTGTTTCTGTCAACATTCATCCTTTATAAATTGGGAATAAAAGTTCCCCATATCAGAATGGTTGATGCCAGGATAAAATTTCTAAATGGCAGTGAAATGTTGAGGGCCCTTTTAGTAGGCAAGGATTTGGAAAATCACTTGAATAAAATGAATCAACTAGTGAAGACTGGTATTCAGTAGAAGGATAGATGAACTCATAGACCTCAATATAATTTTCCTTATCAAACTCATTAACTTCTTTCCCAATGAAGCTGGCACTGTAAAAATAGGACTGTTATCTAAATTAGTTTTTTTTTAAAAATCAGAAATTAACATGATTATGTTCAGAAGTATAGATGTATTTTCTTGCCTAAAACTAAAAAAAAATACTGATGTACTATTGGTATATACACGCCATATCCCACTGAAACATTTAGTATATGCCTAAATTGTGACAGAATTTTGATTCAGATCTGCTCAGGGAGCTAATTCATCCATGGATAATCACCACTCCCTGCAGGTTGAGCTACTCATTTCATGATAAAAAGAGGGTCACTCTACAAATGCACAGCATTAATCCCTTTTTACTTCTTGCAGGGACTGTTAAGAACTGCAAATACCAGAGAGCTGAAGTATTTGAGTAGATTATGCTTTTTTTACCCTTCCCAGTCTTTTAAGTTGTAGTTGTAAGGAAAGAACCTCTTTCTTTGTAGAGAGTACCAAGCTTCTTCTACTGGGTAGAGTTGTTCTGTGAAACTTTTTCACAATTAAATCTGCATATGGATCCATCACCTTAATCATCTGCATTAGAGAAAGTAAAGATACAGAAATGTCTCCAATATGGAGCTAAAGGGGTCAAGGTGGAACAATTCTGTTTGTATGCATGTCTAAACAGGTCCTTTTTTCCTATGTTTAGAAAAGAATTTAGGGATAGTAATTAGATTGAATTTTTTTCCTTACTTTTTCAGACATTCCTTCAAACTCAAGCTTTCCTTGGAAAGCTTACTGCTTAAAGTGAATTGATTGGCTGAATCTGAAATGAAGCCCGCTTTTAAAGCCACAGTGTATGCACTGTTTTTCCACCCAGTGAAGGCTGACCAGTACATAAAAATTTATCACAAATCATACAATATTTTCACTTACAGCCCTCCATTTTCATGGGATCTGTTATCACTAGAGAATTTCAGTGGACATGGAAACATAAAAATGCAAGTCTCAAACACCACAGGCTTAAAAAAACCAAGGATGGATTACTTTTAATAATCCTGTACTAAGACTGTGTGACAATCATTATTTCTAACAGATATTTGCAATATTGGAACTGGAAACAATTCCAAGAGATTCCATCCTTCTACTTCTGGGCAATACTAGCTATGCCTACGTCACTCCTGATGGATGTCCTTAAAAATAGGCAATGAGGAATATACCCCATATTCCCCTTCTCAGTCAGATGAGTTTTCACTGATCTTGCCATTTAGAATTTTTTTCAGCTTGATTCAGCAGGGTTAATAGCTATTATATCTTGTCTACTTTAATGCTGTGTATTGTGGAAAAAATTCTTTGAAGCTGACTTTTAAATACTTGTGAAACAGAATAATTTTTCTACTTAATCTTAGTTTGTCAAGACTAGACAGCCCCATTTCTTCCAGGTCCTTCTTAGAGGTGGTGTTTGTTAGATCTCAGCACATCATGGATGCTTTGTGCATGACTCTCTGTTAACATACATCTGGACACAGAGCTCTAGCTGAGTCTAACTGTGCTGGGCAGAGCAGGCTTGCATTCTGTACTGAGGCTATTTAGTATGCTTTGAGCCCTGTCCTATTTGTCTGCTGTCTTGTCAGAACCTTGGTTCTGTTAACCCATGGCCAGACTGTCAGTGGAGAGACTAGATTTGCAATGATCCTTGGATCCTTTTCCTCAATATTATTTACCCGCTTTATCATTCTCATTTCTGATATTGTCACTGATTTATTACTAAAATTAGGATTTGGGCCTTATTTTCTTTGGATTGAATCCAGTTTTGGTTTTCTTCATATAGTTCTTTTTGTTGTTAGGAGATTCTGATTTCTAGTGTTACAATATCCTCATATTGGTCTCAGATCAGGGTCAAAGGGCAGATTTCATGAGAATTCTTTCTATTCTGTCTTCCAAGATATAAATGAAACATCAAGGACAGATGTCTCTGGATCCCTCCTTACATCTCTTTACCAAGTTCACTTCCTTTATAGAGAGCTTGAGTGCATTCTGTGGCCTCACAGCACCCTAATCTCTTGAATGTAAAGACAAACAAGATGTATATGTTTCATCTCAAAACTGTTAAATTTCTTACTATCAATCTGTCATGTTCTTTTCCAGTTTAAAAATGCTGTCACTTAAACACAAAATGCACACTCCATATGGTTATTAATTTCAGTATGCTTTTCCAACTTGCGCATACTTCTCATCTTACTCAGAAATGTTGGGAATTCTATTGTGTAGGAATATTTTACATATTCCAAACATTTTCAGTTTTTAGATTCACTGGAAATGGTTGACTATTTTTCACATAGTAATAATTTCAATAATCTCTCAGCAGCTTTTTGAAGATACACATGTGAATTTATAAATGTAACCAAATTTCCCCACAATGAGTTTTTTCCAGCTGTACATAGATACATTACTGTATTGTGGCTTGGGATCATAAAATGCCCTTTAATGATAAATTTAACTCCCCCTTTATTGTAAGAATTTTTCTTTATGCTAAATCTCTAATTACATTTTTGTCATGAAATTTTAACAATTGTGAACTACATAGTTTTCACATTGCTTTTGCATTCACCATCCTACATGCATATTTTAATTTTTCATTTTTCGGAAGGCAGTAACTATTCTATTAATATTACATTAAACATGAGTGTTCTACAAGCTTTTAGGAACACATTACCTTTGTTCTTGGGCAATAGACTCCAGGGGCATATGCAGAAAATGAGCCGGTCTTCAATATGGTTTTGCTCATCCACAAGTTTATTTTCAAGGACGTAGTGCTAGACCTCACTTGGGATTGCTATAAAGCCTCACTTTTTGATCCTCTAAGGACAGACAACAAGTTTGTAGTTCATGAAAGAGGGAGGTATTTATGTTGTACAGAATAGGGATGCAATGCTTTCAGAAAGTAAGCTCACAGCTGTAGAAACAGACAGAGGTTGAGCACAGCACACCAGTTTCTCCAGGAGGAGGCTGTGGGAAATCCTATTGAAAACCTTGGAGAAATGCAGGTAGGCAATGTTCACCCCACACTGACTGAGCAGGTTGCTTTGTCACAGAGGGAAATCAGGTTTGTCAAACAGGATTTGCCTTTGGTAAATCCAAATGTTTTTCCCAATCTTGGGCTTCATCTCACCCATGATAGCCCCCAGGAGGATTCATTTAATAACTTTCCCAGGGACTGGAGTAAGACTGGTGGGTCCATCGTCTCCTGACTCATCCACTGGAGATCCTCCATTTGTCACCCTAAAGACTAGGAGGACGAAAGTGTTCACTGGTAAACTTCTCCAGGTCTCCTAAGGGTACTTTGGATTACACTCGGACTTCCCCATTCCTTACACTACTTAGTGGATGGGCAAACTTCCTGACACCTGCTAGGTTACTAAATGAGTTGTTTGGATTCATGGTTATGTCACTTGCAGAACATTATTCAATAGATGTTGCCAGATGACAAATACTGAAGAACAGCCTCTCCAAAAGACTGGTGGTACTTGCCTTTCCCTTAAGGATTCAGTGATTATGTCATTGCTACAAATCGAGAAGACAGGCTCCACTCCTTATACCAAAATTTACTGTTGCTCAGGTGGATACTGTTATCACTGCCAGTGTTTCATTCTAGGCTGATTGTAATCTTGATGTCCCATCTTGGCCATGACCGCCTAGATGGAAAGCTGTGTTCCTTTGCTTGCTCTGGGTTTTGCCAGGAGACGCTGAAAAAACTGAAACTATATCTGAAAAGTCATCTTGGGAAATCAGTGATTAAATTCAAACAGGAGAGGAAGGAACTGAAGCCAAGTCTCACACAACCTAAGTTCTTAGTCTGTAAGTTACCTCCTATTTTGGCTGCCATAGCAGTTCCATGAAAGTATTTGGTGCTAAGGTTGCTAAGCAAGTCAGAAATCTTTCTGAGGCCTGATTTAATTCCTAATCCTTCGTGAGAAACTAGTTCTGGAAGACATATACCTCCTCCTCATTTTTGATGGAGAAACTTGAATGTCTTAATGCTCCAGCCTTCATAAAGGAGATTTAAGCTGCACATTCTTCCTACTGTTTGCAAAGGTACATATTCACAGCAGGACCACCAAGTCTTATGTATTCAAGGCCAGATTTTGACTTGAATTTTCCACCTATTTAGATAAGAATTATATGTTCAGACATCTGCAGAATTTCAACATTGTTATCCTAAGTGTTGAGAACTGCAGTGTTCAGTAATACAATGCATGTGTTTTGTTGACTGGACTCTGGTGCTTCTCCATTTCACAAAAAGTTTTTTTTTAATTTAAAAACTATAGCTAATTAGCTACTTTCTGATTAAATTAATTTCATGGGAAAATGTTACTTAGCCTGGTATGCCTTGTCAGAAATATATTGTTTAACAAAAATTGATACGGGGCAAGGCAGTTTTCCCATAGTTTCCTGGATTGCTTTAGTATCCAATACTTTCAGAAGATCTGCACTGCACTGAGATAATGGTATGACGATTTCAGTTTCCTCATTCACAAACCATCTTGTGGTAGCCACAGGTCCCAGCAGATTAGAGACTCAGGTTAGACTTGGAGACCCTGATGTCCCTTCTCTCCTGTTGTTACTCTGGTGTTTTTCAGAAAGACCTCCATATAGGCTCCTTCGAGACCAGGATACAGGGATTTCTGTCCAGGGGTGAAGTGCCAGAGTCCCAGCATCCACAGTTTGGGTGCACTTTGCCATGCCAGAGGCCTCAGCTGATCTACCATGGAGCCAGGATTTAACTGGAGACACAAATCGACTGACTTCAGTCTACTCTAGTGGCATTGCTGTTCTTGTAGAGTTTAATTCTACAAATAGCAGAAATAAGCAATAAACAGAAATTTCAATTTCAGCGAGCATACAAACATCAATAGTCGTATCTGAAACAGTGTATCAGCATTTTCTGACACAAAAATTTCATCCAAATTTCTGGCTCCCAGGAAAATTAGGAAAATCTTTTGTCTAGGTTATTTGCTTGTCCTGTCTATTCAGCTTAGACCAGAAGAAATTGAACAAATAAACACAGCAGAAAATTTGCCCCATTCTACCTTCATCTCCTTGAGTTTTATCTGAAGCCTAGATCAATAAAGTTTCTCAAAGCTATAAACAGAATTGACTGGTCTATTTGGATGGATTTTTAAGTGTATAAAACACATTCTTTAAAGGCCTTCTAAAATCCACATTACTCAGGAAATGACAGGTTTTGTTTTGCAACGTTTTATACATATACATATACATTAGAAAGTTAAGTCACTTCAAATGGGAAGTGACAGGGCAATTAAAATACAGTTTTAAAATAACTATTCCTCATACACAAAAAATAATATACCTCAGCTCCCCTACCTTAAAAACATTAATTTGCAATTCTGTACTTTTATTGTTTCAAAATAATGAAAGTGGCAAATTGCATCCTCTAGAAGTGTGAAAGCATTTTTCTACATAGAGGTTGACCTTATTCACTTGAAAGAATAGAAGGTGATTATGTGTTCTAAAAACCACAAATCAGATCCACCATATAGAATGATGTGTCTGTGGTGAAGGGAAAAGTACAAATGTGCTATGATTTTTTTGTGTTAAAATATAACAAACCTTAAAATCAAGTTGCATTTACTAAAAAAGAAACCAAAAATTAGTAGCTTGATTGAAAGAAATAAGTTTTCCTTTTCTTCTACAATACTATTGTAAAATAATTTACTTAGCAGTTTTATTTCTCAAATTGCAAACTATTTTTTTTAATACCAAAACAAAACAGAAAATCATGTCAGTTAATAACCATATTTTTTAATGCCAGAAATTAAAAGTTCACTAGAAGGAAAAAAATTGCCACATTTTGTACAGCATTAGAAGGCAAGTTTGTTTGGCAGCCAGGATGTGCAGCTTCCATCTGAAAAATCGTGCAATCAACTTCTCCTCCATAAATTAAGATAAAAAGAATTATCACGATATCACAATTGAATACTAGACTTTCAAAAAAATGTATCTTATAATACAAGAGTCAATTAATTAAGAGGGTTTTTTTTCAAAATATTGATGGTCTGTCACTTTACAGCTAAAGCCTTCATTCAGGATGCTCTATTGGATGTTCTTCGTTTCTGCAATGCCAGCAGAAATCAGCTTGCAATTCAGCCACTCTTCTAAAGCTTCAACAGACCAAACAGAAGGTGACTACCCATCCCTGTGGCACAGCTAACCTAAGGGAAAGTCTTTTTAATGAGAATTCATTGGCAATATCAACAACTGTTTTAGTTAAACTTAATCCTATTTATTAAATTGACTTAATAACAAAACTACTACTTCTAGTAAATTAAAATTTTGTCCTGAAATTTAAACAATCTTTCAGTATTTTTGGTGTTGGAAGTCTGATGGACTGAAGCAGTGTCATTAGTTAGCATAGTCTCATTGGTTTCCCTGACCTAACTTCTATCCACTGTACCTACTTCTATTTTTTAGCTCTTATTCAATAGATTACTTAAAACTACTTTGAAGTAGAAACCAACTTCTTCTCTGGCCTCAGTACTAATCCAGAGATTACACTTGGGGCCAAACTCTCTTTTCCAGAGTTTGTTGCTGAAATTATTCTTATGTCTATTCAAAGTCTGGGAAGTTTAACACTAGGCAGCCTGATTTGTTTAGCACTCTCTTGAATCTTAATGCCAGCACAATTGCAGATGGGTTTAACAGAGCTATTTGCAAAGGAATTTAATGAAGAGCTTATTAAGATAATGGTACAAGGTACATTGCATCTGGAGAAAATGTAACACTAAAAAAATGCAAAAATGTTTTCTTTATGTTGTATAAAATCTATAGAATTGTATTTATTTTTAAAGGAACATATGTTTTACTTATGTCTATTAGCTATAGAATGAAATTATTATTAAACTAATTTCTAAGTAATTTATATATTATTTAAAGACTGAAAAAAAAAACCAAAAAAGAGAAGAACTATTATCTTTTGATAATGATACATTTTAGTCTCATTTTTTTTATCATCAATTTATGGGTAAGTCTTTATGCCATAAAAGAATAAGCTGAAGGGAATAGATATAAGATTCATTATGGTTCGAAAACTGGTGGGCTCTCAGATGGCATGAAAGGAAATACACAGGGAATTGGACACGATATTTTTTGATGCTTTGAGCTGTGTGAAGGTTTTCCTAAGTAGGCAGTATTTAGAAGAGTTACACTGTCACTGATCAAAAGAATCAGTAACATTTATGATGCCAAATGCCTAATGCAGTATAATTCATGGCAGAAGCACTGGATCAGATCTACACTTCAATAAATCACATGAAAATCTGGTGCAATCAGAGGACAATGACACTCCTGAGTATATTCCACCTCAGGCTTTTCTGTAAAGCAACTAAGCTGTAGATAGGTATGAGAAAACTTGTCACCATCCTGAAAGGCAAGCACAGCTGCTAGGTTCATTTTTATGTATCCTAAGAAGAATTCTGGAGCAGAATGGGAAATCAGCATGACTTTAAAAAAGCATCTCATACTGATCCAGTGTAATGGCAATGAAGGTACCCTCAGCTGAAACAGTTGATCTATTTTTCTATCAGTATCTGACATTGCTGCTTATGTCCCAGAATTTTACTGCTGATGTTACTTCGGGAATTTTTGCTCACTTTATATCTGAGCTGTGGCAAGTACTGAGACACAGGGCTCAAAATTAATTCCAATTGAAATGGAAAGGATCTCGGTGTGTGTCCATTAAAACATCTTTCAAGATTCATGGGGTATACACCAAAACAGAAGTACTAATATTAGCTCCCTCTAACAGACTCAATTACAAACAAATCAATCTTTTAGTGTGAAGAGTTTCTGTGCATTATAATGAGCAGTTTCTTGGAAAGAGTAAAACCATGGAAAAATAACAAATGAGTAATCGGTATTTAGCCCAAACAGAAAAACAGTACCATGCTGAAAGAGTAGGTAATAAATACCAAACCAATGATCAGACACAAAAGTCGAAACACTTTGACAGGGCAAAAAAGAAGTAGTTAAAAAACAAGGGCATGTGTCTGTCTAGGAGATACATATTAGCCAAA
The DNA here is from genome assembly GCA_013400175.1 of Phainopepla nitens. Classification (NCBI taxonomy): domain Eukaryota; kingdom Metazoa; phylum Chordata; class Aves; order Passeriformes; family Bombycillidae; genus Phainopepla; species Phainopepla nitens. The sequence continues at coordinate 267,600 of VXBQ01010478.1, read as the reverse complement.
CCTGAGTTCCATGTATATTGTCAAAGAATAATCACCTGCCAAACTAAACTGCTCAGTGCCTGTCACTGGTTTCAGTAGGCTTAATCTGAACAATCGTGTTTCAAGTTGTGCTGGCATTTGGAGAGCCAGTGATGGTATCTGAAATGCAGTGCAGGTATAATCCACAAAGTGCCTGCAGTCTTGACCCCCAGAGGTATGTTAATCCTCTCCCTGCCAGTGCTACCAGGTTTTCTTTCAAGAGGAAACAAACTGTAGGAGACAGACTCTGATAGCTGAAACTTATCACAGCATGCACTCAGGAAATGTCCTTGGCCCCTCAGATTTGATTTGCCCAGTGGATAGTGGAGAATGAATGTTAGGAAGCTGATCTGTATCACAGCTACAGATCTATTCAATGATGGGCACTGTAAGGGTGATACAGAGTTCCTCAGACCTTTTCTTCTTTCTTAGTCAGTATAATGTTAGCTGTGTTTCAAGACTTGAGATTGTGTTATCCCAAGGCAGTTCACAGAAAGGTAGCCACATTATTTCAGTATCACTGTTCCTAGTCAGATACCAACATGCCTGCTAACTGTGATGAAACTGTCTTCATGCTGGAAGTGTTTTGTTTTTCGCTACACTTTGTTTCATCTCAGATCATGGGGTGTAATAGCATTTCACCTTATTCGTAGGGAGAACAATAAAGATACTTCCTAGGTGACGTATAGCTAGAGAGCAGAGCAAGGACAACACAGCAGCCCAGTACTGCATGCAGCAGTTGCAGTTTCTCTGTTACCATGCTGTCAGAGACTGAAATAGTTTATGCCTCTAATATAGATATAAAGTTTTGCTCAATATATAAAAAAACTGTATAAAGAAGCTACAACCAAAGAAATCTCCCTGAAGACACCTGGTTTGGACTTTGGACTGAAAGTCAAACTGCTGAGATTAGCTAAAGGGAAAACCCATTCTTCAATCACCTGAAACAAACAAGTAAATGAGGAAAAGAATGTGAGCCAAACCTGGCAGTCATGCTAAGGATCATCTTTGGATTGCTTCAGGGAGGGGGAGGCCATAGCTCACAGACCCATTTGCTGGGAGCAGATTTGCACACATTTCCACCCCAGACGAGGCGGGGGGAGGAAATCTCTGTGTGTTGTGAGGGGCTGTGANAGCCCAGTACTGCATGCAGCAGTTGCAGTTTCTCTGTTACCATGCTGTCAGAGACTGAAATAGTTTATGCCTCTAATATAGATATAAAGTTTTGCTCAATATATAAAAAAACTGTATAAAGAAGCTACAACCAAAGAAATCTCCCTGAAGACACCTGGTTTGGACTTTGGACTGAAAGTCAAACTGCTGAGATTAGCTAAAGGGAAAACCCATTCTTCAATCACCTGAAACAAACAAGTAAATGAGGAAAAGAATGTGAGCCAAACCTGGCAGTCATGCTAAGGATCATCTTTGGATTGCTTCAGGGAGGGGGAGGCCATAGCTCACAGACCCATTTGCTGGGAGCAGATTTGCACACATTTCCACCCCAGACGAGGCGGGGGGAGGAAATCTCTGTGTGTTGTGAGGGGCTGTGAACCCATCCTCCATTACACAAACTGGCTGTGGAACCCCCATCCCCTGGAAGGTCACATCCACGGGTACCATCCACATTCACGTAAAGGGCAGATGAGGGGGTCCCTTTATCCATCAAAGTCCCCCAAAGTGCCTTCATGGTTATTCCTAAAGCCTTGCACCGCAGGACTGCATGTGATGCAACAAATGCGGAGTCTGTTGTAAAAGACAATGGCAAACTCCCTCCCACCCCAAGGAACTGCCTGGAATTTCCTACCTGGTCCGAGCATATATTAAAACCCATCAGATTCTATGCTTTTCGAGGGACCTTCACC